>JADGIL010002649.1:6073-21337 GCA_020352625.1 Cactoblastis cactorum
TTCCTACTTCTCCTATTTTCTTTAAAAATAAATTTAAAGTTTATCCTGACTCGATGGGCTTAATTACTTGTCTTCATTTGGTCGCCGCTGTTAATCCTGGCTGTAACAGGAAACACAGCGGTGGGAATGTGTGGTGGGTCCCTTATATATACTTAAGGGGAATTTCATTCCATGGTTTTCCGCAAAATTTTATTTAACCTGAGATACATAAAAAATTCAGTTACTTACTTCTAAAATCCCCGATGAAGCAGATCCCAATGCTGACGGAATTGTAACCGAATGCATGGGCTCCCACGTTGCTCCAGCCGCGACCCTCGTACACTGAACCTTCACCTCCCACAGCAAAGCTAAAATATCGATGTAACAATTAGTTAATAAAAATAAAACCCATATTATGTGAGAACTATTTCTTTTTAGACTGGAGTAAAAAATGCACACATAAGTATTTTGACTTAAAAATAAATAAAAATGTTTTATTATTTTTTTATCAAGATCTTCCTTCCATTCTATTTGTAGTCAGTAATGTAAATTCCATTTCATTTTTCTTGGGTCCAATTCCAAATATCTACGCTGTTCATTATTTTTGCAAATTATGTTCAATGAAATCATCTTATAGCAAGCCATAAGTTCATAAATGATTTGATTGAATAAACTTTATATTAGTATATTTTTGACAATCTATCTTCGCTTCACTTCCGTACTCAATATTCTTCACTTCAAATAAAACTCATAGTGTGACCATTAGTTGTTTTTGTTATTTATTCGGACTTATATCAATTTAGATCTGCATAAAATTACTTACTTATAGCCAATATCCCCCCACCCGTTAGTGCCTTGGTGGAATCGCTGCATGGACCTCATCGCTCCCACGCACTCCTCTTTGTTGAGACAGATTTCGGGTTGGTACGTGTGGTGGATGACCACGTATTGTACAGGGGCTTGCAGTGGTGTCACCATCGTGGGTGGCGCCGCCCCCCATTGCTCTCTATTTATGAATAGAAACGGATAATCTGAAAGCAATTAACTCACGTAAATTTTTATTTAACAAAGACTTCTGACGGCAGACCTCCATAGGGTAATAGTTAACATATTGTGCCTGACTGTAACTCAGAAAGTCCCAGGTTCGAACTACAGTCGGATGCTTAAAAAATTATATCCATACTATTATTATAAATGGGAAAGTCTGTTTGTTGTCCGTTGTTCACGGCAAAACGGAGCAATGGATTAGTGTGATTTTTATGTGGAAATAGTTAAAGGTCTGGACAATTATATAGGCTACTTTTTGTCTCTCTATACCCCCACCACCCGATTTTGACGCGAGCGAAGCCGCGGGCAAAAGCTAGTAGTTTTATAAAACGAAGTTTTTCTGATTTATATAATTTAAAAAATACCTAAATATAAGTCATTGCTCGCCATTTCGCTTTCATGAAATACAAACAAAATCCTTCCTTATGAATCACTCTGTTTTAGGCGAATTTGCTTAGTACATTTTGGTGAATCAATGAGGAAATTCATGAATTAAAATGATAATTATTACTAATCACCTACATATATATATATATATATGTAATATTTAACAGCTTTCCAGTGGAACGACTATTAAATTGAAATAGGCGCTTGAATTGTGGAAATCTATTAGAGGTATAGATTATATTATAATACTAGTTAAAGGCAAGGATAGATATCCGGCTATAAATGGTAATGCCGATAAATGGTTCCATACCATTATCCATAAAACAAATATTAAATCATGTTTGTTTTTCGTAGTGGTATGGAGCCTGCTGTTTTAGCCTGCAGCATGAATGGGCCGGCTCGTCCTGGAAAGTACCACACTCCCACAGAAGACTGACGCCTGAATGGCGACTATCAGCCGCCATGCTACGTCCGGTGAATGGGAGAGCCGGAGGCCCAACTTCCTCGCCATCTCCAAATGGGAAGGGCGGGAGTTTTTTTATAGGCAGGCAATGTTTCTGTAACCTCGCGGGTGTTGCAGTTGTCAATGGGCGGCGGTGATCACTTAACATCGCGTGACCCGCCTGCTTGTTTGCCTCCCTCTGACATAAAAAAATGGGAGCCGCCGTAAATATATATTTTATTCTAGGTTTTAGTATTTTTATTGAAGCGGCAATATAAATAAATTATCTGTGAAAATTTCATGGTTCATGAGATAAAACCTGATGACAGACAGCCAAGTCTTAGTAAGAAGGTTTCCGTTTTACTCTTTGGGTACAGAACCCTACAAATTAACTTCTATTTTCCTAGATTATCGCGTCGTCCGTGAACGGATGTAACAAATTTTGTTAATTATTTTTTATTGTTTTAATTATTGTCAGAAGAATTTCTTCTTAAAAATAAATATTTGAGGAGAATTAAAAGAATAAGAAATATTGACGGAATGGAATAATAATTTTGCGTAACAATAAACTGAGTGACATAATTGTCATTTATAGATAAGACAGGAGAACCTATGTCGAGTCAGCTAGTACGCAATATTTGTAGATTGGTAAAACAAAATTGTCTTATGTCTTTAAATAAGATCTGTAGAATGTGTTATTCATACCTGTTTGTGTGTAGAGAGTTACCACAAAAATTTACTTTTTATAGGATAGTGCTCGTATGCTCGCCTATAAATGAATGGTCCTTAGGAAAGCTAGATGGACTAAGGGAGAATGCATTCGAGATAATATGGCGAAAATATCATGAAAACTCTACTAGCATAGAGTAATAAAATAAATAAATGATATATAGGGGCAAATCACACAAATTGAGATAGCCCTAAGCTAAGTTCGAGACTTGTATTTTATAGAAGACTAATTCAACGAAATTATATTTTATAATAAATACATATATAGATAAACATCCAAGACCCAGGCCAATCAGTAAAAGATCATTTTCCATCTTGACCTGACTGGGGTTCGAAGCCAGGACCTCTTGTTTAAGAGGAAAGGACTTTGCCACTGCGTCAACGAAGTTAAGTGTAGAAAGATTATGATGATGATGATCAAAATATGTAGTTTAGCTACTTACTGTAACTTCGTAAACTTTTCGCAGCAGCGAATGTAGTAAAGTAGCAAAGTAGCACATTGGCTAGTATGATCACCACGAATCGCGCCATGTCTGTGAATAAATAAACCTGTTTATGTCACTTTCTGAATAAGATCACAATCATTGTTAAGCACCCATTAAGATAAGAAATCTTTTAATTGAAAGATAGATCAATTGATAAAAATAGTGATAATATATTTAGAGATCTCCATTAATGTGAAAGGAACCCTTCAAAAGCTCGTTTAAAAGTTTGTTGTAACTTATGACATGGAAGAAACCTTAATTATTTCACAACCAACCCCATTTTTTCGAGCGTTAAAATAGAAAAATTTAGTTTATATTATTAGACTTTAATATTATATTCACTTTCTATGTATGAGAGACTTTAAAATCGGTTCAGAAGTTTCGTCTACCTATATTTTCTATTATGACTTGTGACATTATTATACTGATATCCTTGATTTAAACTAGTGCTAATTAAAGTTTAGAGAGCAGGTAAAAAATCAGGATAAGTGATATATTATTTAAGTAAAATGTTGGGTACAAAGTAGTCTAAAATACTAATAATTGTGCATCGAAAATTTTCGTGAATTTTTATATTTAAATTTGCAATGTAAATAACAAAATATTAATTAAAGTTACCCAAATAACCTAGACATTGTATGTAGCAACTGAAAGCAACATACGATAGCAACATTGGTGATCTATGATCTATGCTGATAGATAAAGGATTTCCTATCGAAGGGCTTTCTGTGTATGATGCAAGGCAAGGACAAAAATTGCTTATATTTTGGAACTATTGCAGATAAGCACAAAACATAGGTAATATTTCATTACCAACTATGCTAAATATCTTAGCTTTTATTTAAAGGGCAATATTAAACAATTTCAAATAATATGCTTTAGCTAAGCAAAAACACAGATTTTCATATTCCAATAGTTCTTTGACTTAACAAATACATAGCGGGAAGCAAAATAAAAAATTAAGTACTAAGCAATATCGTAAAATCATAAGTTTCTACGAAGCTTTTACGGTAAGCAAAGTTAAGTAATAATCAAGCAAAATCGTCATATTGATAGTCTAAGTTGATATAATAATCATGAACTTACCTCTAAATATTAATTAAATGAATTTAAATCACAAAAAAACTATTTTAGGACCTTCTCCCTTTCCTAGCCGCCTACTACTAGTATATATTAGTATATAAATCACTTCATTTGTAAATAATCACGCCTATATAAGTATTTTATGCTAATGTAACGTCAGAGATAAGAAGGGACTCTTTATATGTTAATTCCACTAATTTGAGGAATCTCTGATTGATCGGTATTGATTTGATGACGTCGTCACCCGCTTGCGATATGTCAGGGACTTTACAATTGTTGTCAATATTAAATTGATTGACCCTTGACGTCATAGATCAGCGTCTCTCAAAGTGGGCGATAACGCCCCCTTGTGGGCGCTGCAGGCCTAAAGGAGGGCAGTAAGATACCCAGAAAAAATGGGGCCGTTGTGTAGAATAGTGGTTTATACGTAGGTGAAAAATAGGGGGCTCTAAAAAATAATTTATTCTTGTGTACTGCCCCAAAATAAGTTTGGGAACCCCTATCATAGATAGTTCTTTTTAGGGTTTCGTATCCAAAGGGTAAAAACGGAACCTTATAGTGCAGATATTATACTCTTTATCCCTTTTGATGGGATAGACAGAGCCATGAATAGCAAAACTCGAAGGTCACACTTGTTAAAATGGTGGGCTTATTGGTGGAATTGAGATTCAGAAATAGTGACAGATTGCTAGCCCATCACCTTATTATTCTTGTGTCAAGCCCTTGATTGACTTTTACAATCTGCGTGGAAGGAGTAGCAGCTGGAACGTTCTACAACTTTAGACAAACAAACAACAATAACATAAATATATTTTTTTATTATTTATGGTATTAAAAACGGGTACTTTAAAATTAAAATTTAAAATCTTTTATTTATTTTAAAAAGATTGTGTTATACTTATCATAGTGTTGTGAGTAGAAAAATAATCGTTTTCACGATGGAGTTGCGGATATGTAGATTGCTTTGCCATACAATTAATAAATTAAATAATTATCTGATAATGTATAATATAGAATGTTCTAGCGGTTTCTTTTCCAGTAATTATAAACCAAAGCAAAGAAGAGAGGACCTTCGATTTATGATTCTTATAATTGTAAAAAATTGCAAGTATCAATTAGTTCATAGTCCATCAATATGAACTCTTACTGTCAGTATTCCTAATTCTTACTTTTATCAATAACTAGCTATCCACCGCGTCTTCACTCGCGTGGAAGAATAAATTATACAATAATCAGCCCTTTTGCTTTTTTTATGTAAGAGTGAGGCAAACGAGCAGGCGGTTCACCCGATGTTAAGTGATCACCGCCGCCCATAGACAACTGCAACACCCGCGGGGTCGCAGAAGGGTGGCCGGCCTTTAAAAAAGCCCCCGCGGATGTTGGGCCTCCGGCTCTCCCACTCACCGGACGAAACATGGCAGCTGACAGCCGCCATTCAGGCGTCGGTCTTCTGTGGGAGTGTGGTACTGCCCCGGACGAGCCTTATCTCTTATCTATAAAAGAATCCCAAATGGCTCTAGATGGCTTAGTCTGTGCCAAATTTTATTATAAATTATGAGATACTTACTCAATGATACTATAGTTGTTATGTATATTTTTATTTATAAAGTTAAGCTTCTGTCTCGCATAGTAAAATGATAACCTCCATTTTTGCGATAGAGCAATGATAATTGTCGAACAAAACAAAAATAAACTGTATTATTATCAGTTTAGATTTAGTGCATAAGTGTTGTTTTGTTTTTCAGATACACATAATTTTATCACGTCTTTATACTTTACGGTGTAGATTGTAGAATGGTGGGTTGGTTGGTGGAATAGAAATTTAGATTTGCTGTGACAGGTTGCTAGCCCGTCGCCCGTGAGAAAATAATCTTCTGTTTAAGCCCTATCTCTTAATTGACTTATAATCTTTGTGAGTAGAAAAGTAGCCAGCACATTCTATTTCGGATATTCGCATTCAGATTTTACTTAAATAAGTAAAATCTCTAAACAGCCCAAATCTATATACATAAAACTCTTCCGTTACTGAGTGACTGACTGACAGACAACGCACAGCTGAAACTATTGAACGCATGTAGCTGAAATTTAGCATGTATATTCCTAAGAGAGTGGAGGGGAGCTCCAAGAGAGGATTTCTTGAAATTTCAACCCAAGGGGGGTGAAAAGGGTGAATTTTTTATATGAAAGTTAATCTATGCAAGCGAAGCCGCGGGCAACAGCTATAGAATAACATAAGTCCCTTAGTTAACTAATAAGGAAAAACGATAATGTTTACAATACGCCAGGGATTCACTGTTTATTGTCATTACGAGAAAAGTCATTGCATTTTGAACTATGAACTTTAAAATGTCACGATTAAAAATTATGACCATATTAAAATCCCCATTCACGTTACGCGTCCCAATTTTTTGAATTACCAGCAGTGCCATCGTCTACGTTCATTTACGTCGACATGCAAACATTAATCTCTTAATTTTCTTAGTTTTAAATAATCTATGTATGTCTAGTCGTGAAACTGGAAGGCTCGAAGTTAATGCTTAACAGAATAATGAACTCATTTATGCATATTCAGAAATAGTAACAGATGCGAGCCTCCGGGAGCCCTTCCCTTGATTGACTTTATATTTGATCTTGATTATACAATAAAATAAATTGATAGAACAGGGTAGATGATATTTAGTCAAATTAATTGCTTTTATTATACGTAAAACATAGAATATTGATTTGTATAACAAACAAAATTGTAACTATAATAGCGTAAACATTAGTGGCTTTTTTTATTTATTTATTTTTTTCACGTGATGTTATGTGATCACCGCCGCTCATAGACACCTGCAACACCCGGGACGTCACAGAAACGTTGCCGGCTTTTGATGAATTTATACGCCCTTTTCTTGAAGGTTCCGATGTCGTATTGGTCCAGAAATACCACTGCAGGCAGTTTGTTCTACAGTATGGTACGATTTATGAAAAATATTTATTAAGAATGCGAAATGAGTGCATAAACACTTAATGTTTATGTGTATATTTCGCTTTCTTATGACTTAACATCCTTAATATTTATTTTTTAATTAAATCATCATCCCTATATTACATTTTCTAGGAAATCAACGTGATACCAACCAAGTATTTAATATTTATTAAACAACATTGTAACTGTCAAACTGTATGTTAAAGATTTAACAACCGATCGTAAATCTAGTCTCGAATGTAATGATCATTTGAAAGCTATTCATTCGTATATTATTTCAGAGATTCCCAATGTTTTTTGCGACGTCCAATTTAAGATTATAGACTTTTATTCGTCTGAAGGAACCGCTCTTAACTCGAAGCTTATCACAATAAGAATTAATGAGAACGAATAAATTCTTTCTCTGAATAAGTTTATTCTTCTTTTTATATTGCCTTTAAACAAAGTTAGGCGACTGTCAAAAGAAAAGAATTGTAACCTAAAAAAAACAGTCTTATCAGTCATCCAAAAAGTTCATTTGTATTATTAGTTGAAAAATATTATGGAGTCACAATAAACTTATGTCTAAATATATATGCCAATACTTGATCGTACAGAAACGAAATTGTAATACAGTTTGAGAATTACTAGTCTCGATACTACTATGTATGTAGTGTTGATTTTGTAGCTCGAGACTTACAGAACCAATGCTTGGTCATAAAGAACGGAATTCCACCTGGATTCGAATTTGGAACGTCTTCGACCAATGGTGCTTGAACAGGAGTGGTCAATCATTGAATGTCTAAACAAAGAATAGACATTTTTTTTCCTTGTTGATGATCAAAGAAGAACAAAAGATTAAATTTTTTGTTTGTCTGGTCTTCATGTAGCAATGGGCATTAGCTAATAGGGTAGAAGACAACTAGTAAAATTTGAGACTTTTATTATAAAAAAAAAATACCAAATTTGAGGAAAATGTCACAAGATGTCGGTACTTTACATTAAGTTTCATATCGAAGTACTTGCGTATGCGCAGGGTGCGTAAAGCCGGATGCTTAACGTCTACAGCAATTTGACAGAAAGATGACATTATAAATACGAAAATTTGTCTATTCCGGCAGAATCTCATTTAATGGAGAGGAGACATTCTTTTTTAATGATTAATCCATGCAGATTGTACATATTCAAATACAGGAAAATATTAATATAGGAAAAGTTGCCACGAATAATTGCCATGAAGTGTCGGTTCTTCTTGTTTACATCGATATCGAGATGCTTGCGTAATCGTAGGGTGCGTCGGAGTGCCGGATGCAAGGCGCCATCGACAAATTGACAGGAAGATGACACCATTTTACATTTCATATAAGTTATTATAGTATGATTTTGTGACGGTCTACTGCGCTTAACTGAGCGATGCTTTAACGTTCGCAGTTATTTTGTATTTTATTACTTTTGAATCATTGATAATGTCCTGTAACTACATTAATAGAAACAAGTACTTTATTTAAATTTAAAAAATCCCTCGATACAATGTAACAAAACACGTCTAACTAAAAATAGTTGTACCTTTTTGCATCGAGGGTTAAAACAGCTAAGAACACTCCCAATTAAGTTTTCTAACCAAAAAAAGAATTATCCAAATCGGTTCATCCGTTTGGGAGCTATGATCCACAGACAGAATGGCACATACACTCTATAAATTTTGTAATACCCCTCTTTATGAGTTGGGGCTTAAAAATAACATATTCCTTCTCTGTGTTCCCGATAAATAATTACTTATTGGCTATAAAAGACTAATTAGACATATTATCACTCAGTATCTCAACAGTCTCTCCCTCTCTAATTTCGACTTTATGAAAAAGGAATGTCTAAAATTTTTTGGTTCAAATAAGTAATTACTGAGAAACGGTTCAATTTTTCTGATATTTACGTGTACATTTTGGTGGTAATGAAAATATATCGCCCATTGCCAATCAGACAGTTTCCTGTAAATCGATTAGTAATTATATTTCATTACAGCTACTAAAACATCTCAACATTCTGTTATGTCTAAAAGACTTCTGTGAAAATAATTTTTCTATTGTGTTTATGTCACAGATGATTTCGTGAATGGATAACGATTATTTATCGATATCATGTGCGGTGGGTGTCGGAAGAAATCCGTTAATGTTGGGATCGTGGCGTGGAGCGCAGGGCGAAAGCATCTAAAATAGATCTAATGACGCTGAACGGCAATTTTATTTAAAACTGTTGATGTTCTTCAGAGCGGCACGACTTGTCAGGTAAGTAAGTATTTGTTTTTTTATGAAAGACGGAGGCAAATGAGCAGGCGGGTCACGTGATGTTAAGTGATCATCGCAGCCCATAGACACTTGCAACACCTGTGGTGTTGCAGAATCGTTGCCGGCTTTTTGAGATTTATTTGTTCCAATAAGTATTTATTTTTTTATTATGTACGGACGGAGACGCAGACGAGATGACTGCAGCACCAGAGGTGGTCTAGCCTCACAAACTACAGACAAAGAATAAAATGTTACTCAAACGTTGATTTTCTATAAGTGGTACTGTAGTAATGTGGTACTTACTTGAGCCATTCATTCTTTTTTGATACAATCAATAAATAATATTGCTGGTAGGGTTTTTTTATGAGACGAAATATTTGATTCACTATATTGTTTTACCCACATGTCGACTAGTTGGTTTGTAAATGCCTTATAGGTAGTTATTACGATTGTTAATAAGTATATGTTCCACATCTTAGATTCTGAACGTTAGAAAAAAACAAAAGTACAAGTCTAGCTAACCTCGCGTTGTGAATTCTGTTACATTCAGGTTAGCACAAGATCTAACTTTATAGCTATAACTTAATGTTATACTTAATTATATGTACAATAATTATAACAGTACAATAATTGTACAATAAGACTCTGTGTTTCTGTTAATTCTTTTAAAACCCAATTAAAATCATTCCTTATAAATATACAGAAACAAAATAATCCAACGGTTCGTCTTTAACGATTGCTGCCACCAACCTACGCCATATATTATCTCTTATTAATTACCATTTCCTACTGATCNNGCAGCTGAAAATCAGAGATTGCTCTCTGAGCAACACTGACTAACACTGAGCTGCGGCCTTTTTATTGCTACAACACACACACTCTCATTTTTTTTAAATATTGTTATTATGTGTGTAACTGTTGACATAAATAAAATAAACTATCTAATTGTAGAGGCAAACAAACAGGATGCAGGTTGTCAGTATGTTGATTACTTTTTGGAATTAAAAATATGCTGAAACTTTAAGACAATTATTATAATCTTTAATCACATTAAGTAATTACAAATTTTAATTTTTTTTATGTGATCAGACTGAAGTATATAATCACAACTATATCACACATTATATTCAAGTATTGTCATTATTATACTTTTTTTTATCAAATTTATACAAGTATTAATCCAAGCCTAAGATAATCAAAGTTATCCAAGTAATAGATTTCAATTATAATATACTTTTAAGCGTTGTTGAGAAAAACAATCTTAACAAACAGACGTATATACAAGAGACAAACCCAATTTCTTTGTAAATTATTCATGATGCTACGAACTCATGTTCCGCCTTAAGACACACCACCCTGACGCACCTATTTATAAAGTTCCAGAGAATAGTCTGCTATGAAATTCCTTAGTCGCGAACTAAGCGCCCAGAGACGCGCTCGATCCCGGGTTATCCCGTCCCACATTATTAAAAAGTAAATAATGACTGGTTGATCCCGTAATCCCAAAAACCCTGTGGTGCTGTGACCATAAGTGCGTTGATTTTTCATAACTGTGCCTACACTATACACGCACACGCACATAGATAGGTAAAAATTGTAACACACAGTTTTACGTAATTACATGATACTTAGTCTCAACTTTGACATTTTGTAACCTAATTTTTGGGGCATTCCAGCGGAATTTTTAGAGTGAAATTTTTTAAATGTTTAGACCGAATTGTAAATGTACATACTTTCTCAATTAATTTATAGACATTTGTATTGTCCTAAGTTATTTCTTATCAGATTGAAAATTTACTTGAAAACGTTTTTATATTTTCTTTGTAAATTATTTTTCCTTTGGATGTCCAATCAGTAGGTACCTAATTACTCCAATCTTTCAAAGTTCATCTTTACAGTTGAGCTTTATTTAAAAATAAATAAATCATTTATATTGTATCTTAATACATATACTAATACTTAGGTATTAATATTGGTCTATATCAATTTTTTTTCAAAGAGACAGCTGTCTTGGTCTATTTTTATTAAAATTTCGAATAAAGTAATATATAGTAGGCAAAGAGACGCATTTTGCTAAGCACGATTATAAAATACAATGTCAGTCGTAAACTAGGTGAAAAGTCTTGCCAAGTGGTAGCCGCATTATCTTTCTCTAATTAAATATCATGATTACTGAGAAACGCTACTTACAAACAGAAAAACAATTAGATATTGTTAGAATTTATCTAACATTGTCAAGCTTTTGCTATCTCCACATTCGTTCGCTTGGAATTTACCGTCAGCTAGTGATAACATGATAGAATCCTGATTTTCAATTCTCTACATTCGATATTTAATCCAAGTCGGTTCAGCGGTTACTTAAGTCTACTGTTAAAACTTAATAGACCGATATTAACATTTATAAAAACTGGAATCTCCTTAGATAAATTCTTGAAATTATCTAAGCCTTAGATAATTTCATTCATTCCAAGAATTTATCTATAATTTCAAGAAATTATCTATCTTTAGTTTTTTAACATGATTTATCTTTTTTTTTTTTGATGAGATATATTCACTTAATTTTAGAGCGAAATAAATAACAATAGACAAGGCAAGTGAAGTCACATAGCAGAATTAGTAGCAGTATTTATATACATACATACAATATCAGTGTAAATAAACAAATATATAGGAACAAATCGCACATATTAAGAGCCCCAAAGTAAGTTCGGAACTTGTGTTATGGGATACCAATTCAATATATTACAATTTATAACGAATACACATACTTAGATAAACATACAAGGCCCAGATCAATCAGAAAAATTCGGAACATTCGAACCCAGGACCTTTTGGTTGAGAGGCAAGTACTTTACCACTGCACCAATGAGACCGTTAAGTATCTTTATACCTTACGGTACAGACAGAGCCAAGAGTCTAGAAACTCGTAAACTACGATTAGCATAATGGTGGGCTTATTGGTGAAATTCGGATATAGTGACAGATGGTGTTTTTTTCCAGAGCGCGTTGTTTGATATGTAGAACATTTTTATTACATATGCGCTCTTGACGTAGAAATATTTTTTTTCCTGCTATTGTACAAGGGAATTCCTACGATGGTAATATAATTTATGTACCGTTTATTTGTTTGAATCTAATTGCGATTATTGACAGTGACAAGTCGTTAGCCCATCGCTTATATGAAGAATTCTCAATATTTAGTCCTTTCACTTGGTTTTCTAATGATTTATAATTAAAGAAAAAAAAAATTATTACTATTTAATGCAAGATAATAATGTGTCCCATAGTTTTGCGCACGAATTAACAAATAAGATATTATGCGATGTTCTACGCGATCCAAGCGGTGACTCCTCCGCTAAAAATACCAGCTTGTTGAATGAGCAGCCCCAGCGATGTTTTGGCAAATATCTAGTTCTATCGTAATGAAAAACACTTTTTTACTATCGTGAAAATCGCTTTTTTACTATCGCCATGTTCTTTTGTTTTTACTATCATCAATTATTTGTGAAAGCAAAAATGATTTATCAATATACTCGTAAATCATTTTTGCTTTTGTAAATAAATTTAAAGTATGTGTTGTCGCGTAGATATTAAGTAAAGTAGGTAACAAGATAATTCGATTGTCAAAAATTTATAACATGTTTATCACTTTAGGATATACTTTCAAGAAAAAAACATGAGTTAAGCAATCATGTAGAGAAAATTCTTGGCGTCTTCGTTGCTTTACTATAAAGTAAAATATATATCGTTATGTTATTTTTTTAAGGAAAATGTAATAATTTGCATCGTATCGCAATCTGACTTACATGATTTGCTTTGAAATACTAAACAACCAATTTTTATTTCCTGTCTACACTGGGAAAAGCGTGTAAGTTTCACTACATTTGCCTCAGTTTTTATTTTTCGATTTCAAGTAGATTCTGATAATTTTTTTAAAAATCTTTATTGTTCCACAAGTAGCAAAAGTACATGAACAAATGGCGAACTTAATGCTAAGAGTATTCTCTACCAGCTAACCATGAGGATAAACAGAGAAAAAGAATATAATGTCGAATATTTAGATTTGATAACATAATTATGTGTACGTTCGTGCTGATAACAATTATGTGACTGTGCATTTCCATGGTGCATTTTTGCTACTTTTTTTTTATAAAATTAAACTTTGAAGTCAGACTTTTTTTTATAGAGAATAAAGAACTTAACAAGGATATAATAAAAAATAATTATATTATACAATAATGAACAATTTAAGATAATTTTTAAAAACTTACCAAATACCCGATGGAGAGGGTGAAATACTACATACTTAACGCCATGGTTAAACACAAAAAACTATACAATTTTGTGGTGTTAATAAATAAAACTATCACATCTAAAAGTTTGGTCTATAAAATTGTAATTTTATGTTTAGTTGTGTTGTTAGTACGTATCAGAAAGATAGAAAACAAGAAGAAAAACAAATATAAGAGAGAAAAAATATACACATGTATATCGCGTACAATTGTAAAGTTGTGCCTTTTGCTAGAATAATTATTAATAAGAATAAAAATCCTTGTTGTGTTAGTTGTATACATGAAATAGATAGAAAATAGCTCCATCAGGTCACTAGTACAGGGCCAAGTGTGTGTATAATGAGCAAGACTATTAATAATACTTACATACAAAGTCGCGAAATGACTGAGTTTCGACGTCAAGTGAAATAAATACATCATCTGATGCGAATTTCTACTGAGAAATGCAAATTTTCATTCCCATGAGGATTTCAGGAATAATATTTTCTACGGAAAAATCACCTACACGATGGAGGAACTGCAGTGTAGGAAATTTCATTTCGTTCTTTGGTGATGAATACACCTCAAATAAGTTAGACTAGAGCTCTGGCATTTTTTGTAACAGACATCTAGATACATATATTTTTAAAATATTATATCTTAAAGCCCATAACTTTTTTGGATAGTGTACCACAAAACCTACTATTCGAGCTCGTTCGCTAGCTCAATGAAAAATCCATTTAAAATATCCTTATCATTATAAATGGATAAAAAACTAATTCATAGTTGGTAGTTTGTTTATTTACGTAATAATCAATTAAAAGCAATTAGAAGGGACACTTTTTTCACAAATAATATTTGTGAAAGATACAGAAATATCTGTATCTTTAGTTATTATGAATATAAAAATCACATAATTTCTTGAGAAAAAAACATATTTTTCTTATTTTATCCTCTGTCTTATTTATGAGTGTCATTGTGGCTAGTTCATCGTAAAACTATTTCATTCTTTTGGCATTAAACGCTAAATAACATGTCTCAGAAGATAGTTAATCACTTCTGTAGTGCGTAGAAACATATATTTTTCTCGTCTCTACTCCAGCAATTTAAGTCGCAAGGTGATTTTCCATAACAAAGTCGCTTGCGGTCATTGTTATTGAAACGTCATTTAATAAATAATATTGCAAACCTCAAAGAAAATTCGACCTTAAAGTCTATACTTACAGTCAGACCAGAGAGAAAATGGCTCCATTACTTTAGTAATAAAATTCCATTCCTACAAAGCTAAAATTAAGTTTATTCAATATTAAAATCGTATACAAAAGATAGCCGCGTAAGTCATCTTTAACACAGAATGGAATAAGGTTCATTTTTAATGATTATTTAAAATGTGTTCGAGCACTAATTCTGTCTGAAATATGAAGTTAATAGTACATGTTTTTTTTTTTTCAATTATATTAACTATTATTATAATAGGTCGGGGAAAAAGTTTTTTCGCATTTTTTAAGAAAATTCAAAACATTTTTAAATATTGTTTATTGACATTTAACCAAAGTATGTATGTACCATTTTGTTCGATAACCTTTTGCCCACTTGTAGGTATGGACAT
>JADGIL010002662.1:0-14499 GCA_020352625.1 Cactoblastis cactorum
TTTCCCCGACCTAATATTAACATTTCTAAAAGCACAGTATGTAGTTAATGTTTGTTATAGCCGCGACAACAAACCGGCATGCAAATGAGTAGTTGTTCCACGGAAGTTAGCGGGCGTTAGCGCTCACTTGTTCATAAAACTCTCGTATTCCGCGTCCTATTTGGCAGCGGCCATTGTTTTGGACATCTGTTTTGCCGAGACGTTCATTACGGACCCGCGCCGTTCATTTTAATTTGACAACTTGCATTTTTATTTGTTTATGATGCAACATTTTTAGTTTTATTTCTCGCAATAAATAAGTAAACAATTTAATTACAATTTTATAATCACATGATTGGTATTTATGTATATCAAATTACAATTGCCTAGACTGTTGTCACAATAATGATATATTATATATGTTTATATACATATGTATCCAAAGTTCCGTACTTCAAAGCGCAGTCAGAAACGCGCACAGGTATACTTACTCGTATGATCAGGTTTTTTTTTCATAAGCATAGATGCTAAATCCTTCCACTTCCTAAAGTCCTTTCATACTTCCTTGGTCTCTTCTACATTAATCACTCTTTTCATGCATGCACGTTAAGGGTACTTAGTTCAAAAAACGGTATGTATTTGGTAAATACATATAAGTTTCATAGATTCTTTTCGTCAATCTTCTGTCACTCATTTCTCCATATGTGCAAACCATTACAGTATAATCTTTCAATAGTTAGACCACATGTTTCCCTAGAATAAGTAACTTAATAACATTGACGATTACCCAAAATAAATATTTTAACAACATGTATTACAAACTTGAATCTCTAGAACTCCGCCAATGGAATGAACCGCAATATTTGTGTTGTAGACGCACGGAACGCTTTTGTTTTCAACTAAAATTATGGTTACATATATAATGTTTATATTGTATTTACTATCAGATCCCAGACAATATATATTTACAGAATGTAATAATTTGAACTGCTTTTACAAATACGTTTTTCTGCCTTTTACATTTCCATTTCATAACTGTACGAAATTAGACACATGGCTTTTGGCATGCCAAGCCGCTGATAAATGATATTTATACTTACATTTAATAAAATTGGGAAATATTTAAGAAAAACATATATAAGGACTCTTTATGAGAACTATAGAAGCCAAAACTATTGTTTTTAGAATTTTTGTCTGTCTGTATATTTGTAAGCGCATCACACAAAAACTACCTAACAGATTTGAATGAAATGAAATGAATGATAAAAAGATGGGTTACTTTTAATCCCGAAATAATGTACGGTTTCCGAGAGATATCATTTATTGAAACCGAACAAGAGGCTGACAAAATATTATAGTATCCATTGGTCGGACGAAGTCGCGGGCATTAGCTAGTTATGAATACAATTTTAGTATATTTTAGAAAATTGTGTTACTTGGACTCATTACTCGCGGACTCGTAGGGACCTATGGTAGCAGCGCGGCTTTCAGGCGCCGCTCTCGACGTGTTAATTAAAAAGTAAAAATCTGGCAAGTAGGTCGAGATCATAAATTATTCATCGAGAGAGTATAATAGTTAGGTGAGTTTGTGGTTACCGCAGCTCACCTCAAATAAGTAATAATATTTTAAGGATTTTTACACCAGATACTGTAAATATTTTTCTACAGTTAAAATAGAAGGCAAATAATTACAAGAAATATAATAACAAAGAAAATATTCAAAAAAAAATTACAATGTTAAACTGTGTTCGTCAGACTCAAATTATTTGTTTAGTGTAATACAATTTTCATATTAATAAATGAATTTTATAGTGCAAATATAATAAGCCAAATTGAAAACATACGAACTTCTATCAGATTTATAATAAACGGAACGTCGCGTGGGAGTCTGATGTAATTGGAATCCTAAGCTTTCTATATATGGAGTATATAAACGAAAATATACTTTACTGCGTTATTCCCCTGTCTGGGATTTCTAAATGCAAGTTTTTGAGATATAAATCTACAACTTCATATAATGTAAATCAATATATAATATAATATTTAAGATTAAAACTTAACTTACAAAGTGCTATCATAAAATAGTGTATTTAATGTCATAAGATGTTTTTACTAAGAGAAATCTATTCATTATTAATTAAAATGAAAACATGTCTATATATTATGTACCTATGTATATGTTGCCTGGGCATATACTTATAAATATAACCTACATGTTATTTACTTAGCTATATGATGCGAAATTATCAGATAACTAATATTTTATGTACGTGACGTTAATTTTAACCAACACACATACCTGTAGATAATTTCCGTAGCTGTCGCTAATAACTGTACCGAAAATCCGTTGCGAGCCGATTATTATGCTCGGCTGCGTCTGGCGAGTAATTAAATTCTGTCTTCGCAAGCAGGTGATATGAGTTAGTGGAAGTTGTCTTTGAGCTTGAAGAAATTGAGGCGAAAATTTAAGTTCAGGTCAATATGAAATTTGGTTTAGTAGCAGACTGAGAGGCTATGAGATTCGATTACGATTAGAATCTCGCAGATTGCGATACGTCTGGCATTACCAGTCATAATAATCGGGTGCTCTTGTCTTGTCACACTGTCTGTTTGAAATATTAAGATCATATCAATATGAAATGTTAACGTAGGTAGAGTTAAACCTAAAATAGTTCAAAAGGAATTTACGTCAAAAACTTTACACATACTAATTAATATAATAGAATCAGGCGTTACTTTGCGGAAGTCCACAGTACAAAGAGGTGTATTTGTAGCTTCTTCCGCCAAGTAGTTAATAATTAGTGATATGCAAGTGCACCGCCATAACATGCAACATGCACAAGCGATGCGACACCACCACCACCACCTTATAGCACTCGACACGTGTTTCGCTCCTCCACGGAACATCCTCAGGAGATGTTCGCCGATCAAATGTCGCTGAATGAGACTCGGTCCTCCTCTTTTTCTTGTTTACGCTAGAATTATCAATTAAATAGATGCATAATAATACATATTTATTTTCAGATAACATTTAATTATATTTTTATGGTAATATAGCCTGGAGATATCAGCTTTATTTATTAATGACTAAATAATCACTATTCATAATTTTTCATATATATAAATAAAATGATAACAAGCTGAAATTTGAATTCCAGTTGTCGCCAATACAATATGATATTTAATCTAGCCTTAGTTTCAATCAACATTTTACCTTTTTTTACTCGAATTTAATCATAAAAATGATAAATATTATCAGAAATGTACTACAAAATGTTTATAAGGCAGAGGAAGTTACTTCTAAAGAAAGTTTGTCGCCGTGACAAAGCAAGTTGCGAGAGCTGGCAGCGGGACGCTCGGACGAGCCGCGGCTCTGCTATTTATAGCCAGACTTCACGCGCGCCTGCATCACCTGCGACTTTTCACTATTTTATTAAGTCCGTTGATGCGCATTCAAATGCATGTTAAAGTGAGTTCGGTATTGGTATATTTTTATTACAATAAATATGTTTTATTGTAATAATCCAAATTAAGTTTGTCTCGCAAATGGACCATTACCAGATTTTTGAATAATGTTAGTGGATTTCATTGAATGTAGAATGAGTGATCTAAAGCTTCCGATTATATACGTTAGGTGACAATAGCTCTTGATGGAATTACTATATTATCATCAATAGGTATTTTAAGTTTAGATATCATTTGATCTACAATTGTAATTTGTAGATCAAATGATATCTAAACCTCTGTCACTAAGCTTATTGTATCGTAGACAATTTAGCATACTATTTGAATGCTTGCCGACTAAATGACAAATAAATATATTCCACAAAAATTATTTAGTAATATTCCCATGGCTTGTTTACTTGTACAATTGGCTTTCAATTATAATGTATTGTCAAATACGTTCGATGCAAAACCGTAAATATATTTTATAATAAGCGTCCTAAATAAGATGAAGCAAATAGCATATTTTTATTTTGCTCTTATTGCTCCAATTTTGTTTACGACGGCAATTTGTTCAGCATAAGCCGAGAGTCCCGCGCGGCGCGCGGCAAATGTAAGTAATTGCGGTTCGATACAACGTCGCGCGGCGATATTAAAATCTGCGAAAAACGATTTGCACGAGGTAATCCCTCGACACACACACAATACCGGGAAAATTGGCTTTCTTTTCATGCCTGTTAGTCGCCAATATGATATCAGATTTTATCAGAGTACGTAAAGGCCTCAACAGATTTCATAGTGTAACTCAAGAGTAAATCAGAAATGTTTAGCCAGAGATGGGAATTGGCGGCTGTGATTCCAATTTTTGATTCCAATTCCAATCTTGCTCTTAATCATGTTTTGTTATATCTTTTGGGGGCCCACTACCTTTTATTTACAGATGCTTTAGAAACTTAAAATTATAATTTTAAAGTATAGTTTTATTACGAGATTTTAATTCAAATGTAACATACTATAAAGTCCAATTGTCACAGACTGTCCTTTGATTTTACAAAATGTTAACACTTCTACCGCTTTCTTCATAATTTTACTGCAACACGAGGTACGCAAGTTCACTTATCTGACCATAGTTAGGGTCACCGTTTTCACTCAAAGTTTATAAATCCATTGTTACGGCTGTTGTCTGTATATTATAAACTATATTATAGGATATTGTAGGCTGTATATCATAAACGTAAATATCTAAGGGTGGCTCCCATATAAAAAAATGAATTATTCGCAATTTTTAAGAAGCAACATAAAACTTAGTTCACGAGTTCAACTTGAACTTCTCCTGTTTTATTAATTTATGTAATGTTGTTTTAGCTTGTTTTTAATTTCCCAAGTTACCTAAGGATTATTTTGCAGAAAATAATGAGGAAAATTGACAACGAAGTCAATTCCGATACTGTCATAACAAGCGCGTTGGTTGTTCTTAGAGCGAAATTAAACGATGGGCGCTTCTGCTGGTATTACATTTTGCAAGTTTTGCTCGCCGCCGTAGCGCGACGCTCCGAATATATAAGAAAGTTGCCTTTTTACGGACGAGGTACGACAATGCTAATATAAATGACGGACAAAATTCGCCAATGTTTATAAATTTTACCAGCCGACTGGAAAAAGATAGAGAGAAAATTTAAATCTGTCATAATTTTATCCATACTATAGGCGAAGGATATTGGATGCTGATGGAATTAACATTACATATGCAACATTACAATTAACACATTTAACGTCTCATTTTTTAAACAAGAATAATATAATGTAATACATATTTTGAGATAACAACACTAAAACAGAATAAGGTTTGTGTAAAATGTGTACCAATTTAAAGTAAAGCCCTCATAATAGCAAAACGACGTGTGTCCGGCCCGGCCACACCGCTCTTGACGAGCGATATGAGCCGCAGTGAACGCCAAATGGCAACAGATTGAAAACTTAATAGGCTTATTCGGAAACCGTCCAATGGACTTCATTTGAAAACAAATCAAATTAAACGAGGAAAAATTTCAATATCAACTCAACTAAGATAAAAATAGTGATTAAAAATACTTAATATTGAGTATAAAGTACTTTAATTATTAATGGTTATTATATTGTATTGTAGTAGTCAATCTAGGACACGATCAGATAGATTCTAATTTAACCAGAACATAACAAGAAATCTAAAACTATCAAGTCTTATATAATAAAAATATTTTAAAAATAAGTAAATTTGTTACTAGTGTTACACTCAAATCACGATATTCGACAATCGTCACTAAATAACATCGATATTTAACACTTCATACTCGACACTCGAAAATCGACACTCAACACTCGACACTTGAGACTCGACATTTGACACTCGACACTCGACACTTGAGACTCGACACTCGACACTCGACATTCGATTCTCGACACTTGACACTCGATACTCGACACTTGAGACTCGATATTCGGAACTCTACACTCGACTCTCCACACTTGACTCCTGACAAATGACATTCGAAACTCGACACTCGACACTCAAAACTTGAAACTCGACACTTGAGACTCGACACTTGAGATTTGACACTGAGATTCGACACTGAGATTCGACACTCAAAACTCAAAACTTGAAACTCGACAATTGGGACTCGCCACTTGAAACTCGTCACTCTAAACTCTACACTCGACTCTCGACACTTAACTCCTGACAAATGACACTCGGCACTTGAGACTCGACACTTGAGACTCGACACTTGAGACTCAACAATTGAGATTCAACACTTGAGATTCGACACTCAACACTCGACACTCGAAATCCGACACTCGAAACGAGACACCTGACACTAGGCGCTTGAGACTCGACACTCGAAACCCAACACTGGAAAATCGAAACTCGTCACTTGACTCTACATTCGACATTCGACACTTGAGACTCGACACTTGAAACTCGGCACTTGAGATTTGACACTTGAAACCCGACACTTAAGACTCGACACTTGACACTCGACATTCGACACTCAACACTGAACACTCGAAACTCGACACTCGACACTTGACACTGGATACTGGACCCTTGACACTCGACACTTGAGACTCGACACTCGACACTCGAAACTTGAAAGTCAAGTGATACTCGACACTTGTGTCTCGACACTCGAAACACAACACTCGAAACTCGACACTTGACACTCGATATTCGACACTCGACACTTGAGACTCGACACTTGAGACTCGACACTTGAGACTCGACACTTGACACTCGACACTTGACACTCGACACTCGAAAGTCAAGTGATACTTGACACTAGAGATTCGACACTCGAAACCCAACACTGGCAATCGAAACTCGACACTTGACACTCGACACTTGAGACTCGACACTCGACTATCGACACTCGACACTACACTCGACACTACACTCTACACTCAACACTCAAAACTCGAAACTTGAAACTCGATACTCGACTCTCGACACTTGAGACTCGACACTTGGGACACGCCACTTGAAACTCGTCACTCTAAACTATAAACTCTACACTCGACTCTTGAAACTTAACTCCTGACAAATGACACTCGACACTTGAGACTCGGCAATTGAGATTCGACACTCAACACTCGACACTCGAAATACGACACTCGAAATCCGACACTCGAAACGAGACACCTGACACTCGACATTTGAGACTCGTCACTTGAGACTAGACACTTGAGACTCGACACTTGAGATTCGACACTCAGCACTCGAAACTCGATACTCAACACTCGACACTTGACACTCGACACTCGACACTCGACACTCGACACTCGAAAGTCAAGTGACACTTGACACTCGACACTCGACTCTCGACACTCGACACTCGAAAGTCAAGTGACACTTGACACTAGAGATTCGACACTCGAAACCCAACACTGGCAATCGAAACTCGACACTTGAGACTCGACACTCGACTCTCGACACTCGACACTACACTCAACACTCAAAACTTGAAACTCGATACTCGACACTCGACACTTGGGACACGCCACTTGAAACTCGACACTTGAGACTCGACACTTGACACTCGACACTTGAGACTCGACACTTGACACTCGACATTTGAGACTCGACACTTAACACTTGACACTCGACACTCGAAAGGCAAGTGACGCTCGACACTTGAAATTCGACACTCGAAACCCAACACTGGAAAATCGAAACTCGACACTTGACTCTACATTCGACACTCGACACTTGAGACTCGACACTTGAGACTCGGCACTTGAGATTCGACACTTGAAACCCGACACTTAAGACTCGACACTTGACACTCGACATTCGACACTCGACACCCAACACTGAACACTCGAAACTCGACACTCGACACTCGACACTTGACACTTGACACTCGACACTTGAGACTCGACACTCGAAATTATTTTATTATCTTTTCTGCTTAGTATTTTTTAAATGGCTTGAACCTTGACAGTAAATTGATGATAAGTTTGACGACTTCCATGGTGTAATGGATGTTTATATATGTATGTATATACATATGTATTTGTTATAAATTATGAGGCTAACTTTATTTGTATGATTTGTCCCTATATACGTACATATTTATTTATTTAGCTGCATTATAACTATGAGAAACAACAACAGCAAAAGATACAACACGCATTTATCTCGTTATAACAACTCGAGTATTTGCAGAGAGAGCTATTTGTGAAACAATTACACTCTTTCCTGTGTCCTTACGGCGGGTCGGTATTATGGTCGGTTTATACAAACCTCTGCCGCGAGCGCTTAATAACTGAACAATGAAATTGTGGTTGAAATGTTTTACAGATGCCTGTTATATTGCATAAGTAAGGTTATTGCATTTAATAACATTTACTCATATATTTTTATAACTAAGACCCTGAGTGTAGATCATACCATCAACGAATTAGTCTGGAATGATTGTTAGTAAGTATAATTACTAAACAATTTTTTAAGCTTATGGTATTCTTTATGAACTATTTTCAATTTTAATAATCCAATAAATTAAAAATTAAAGTACCTATAACATTAAATTGTATTTAATACTTTTATTATTTTAAAGTATTTTTCGCGATTGAGATGGGTTTTGCATTATCAATTAGTAATTATAGTCGTACTAATCGGCTAGTTAATCTTTTTCTTATTGACAAATATTATATTAAAGACGTAACGAATGTATTACTCATATATTGAAGGTCAATCGCATCCAATCCATTAACATAAATAGGTAAGCGATCCACACCCCAACCCTTTTCCACACAAGATAATATGTGGTCCTTTAGCGGTATTTTTGGCTGTTGTCCTCGGCGGCCACGCGAAGGCCGCAGGTCATTAGCATTCGGGAACTTCATAAGAGATTCTACAGACGGTAACTAATGAGATATCCTTAAGAAATATGTATATAGTAAAAGGATACATTTACATTTGTGTAGATTATATTAGACTGTTCATTGTCAAAAGGATACATAAACAAGTTTACGAGAAATATCTCTCTTACTACTAAAAGAGCGTGAAAGGGAAGGATGCATCCATCCATTTGAATAAAGGTAAAGGTCCGCTCAGTTGAATAAAGGTTTGACTTATACTTATAAGTTGAGTACAAATGTGGATAAAATTTGAATATTTGATTGGAAAACGATCTCTCTGCGAGAAACTCGTAGATACATTTATTACTGGTTCGCCATGTTTGTACTTAATCTAGAGAGGGCACCGGGTGTCGTCTTCCAACTTAGAGCTCGCGGTTTCTCCGCAAATACGTATCGGTAATGAAGTTAGCGCTGCGCTGCTGGGAATTAGCGCCACGACATCGAAATGCACTCTGATGCGGACCAGTGGTAGCTCCCCTGCGAAGACGCGCTTCGATATTCATAGACCAGTACAATATTGCAGTAACAGTGGAACATTGTCTTGTATACCTTGTTTTCACTTTGTACAGACTTTAAAATTTGTGTCTCGAAACACTAATAATACTTTATTTATCACTCAGTATACTTTATACTATTTTTGACTTTATAAAAAACACATTTAGAAATTTAGGCTATGCTTAAATAATAAGAATATTTGAAAAGGCTTCTTTCTCAGATGGAATAACAAAATGCTAGTAGTTTGTCACTTGGGTAAAACATGCCAAGTTTACCATGCGTAGTTTCTTCTAAAGTGGATTAATTGATTTATGGCCTAAGTTGCAAAAAATTGAATCAATTAAATAAATTATGTTTAAAAACTATTGACTCCATGTTTGTGCATAGTTATTTTTTAATGAAAAGGTAGGTCCGTCTTAAAGACAATAAAATATTTTATGGAAAAAACTCGATTACTCTTTCCTTATGCGCCTCGGGTGAATAAATTATAAGCTGAATTTATGACCTATATATACTCAATCTATACAAAAATTAACTGTTTATAAAATCGCTTAATATCTTCAGCTTATAAGGGAAATATTGTCAAATTACAATAAAACTGCGACAATGAACTAGAGGCAGAGTCCGCCGCGAGCCGATTGAAATGTATCGGCGACAGGGACCGAAACGAGACCAGTTATTAATAACTGACTGCTACTAGTACTTTATTACCGTAGCTTGGAAAATCCCTCGATGTATTAGCCATCCATTGTGGCCGTATTGGTATCGTATTTTATCTCGGTGCGCTGTGCTTTCATTTCATTTGAGAATTCAATGTAGCTGCACGACATCAATGTTTTCAAAGGTTAAACTATGGAATTAGTGTTCCATAAAGCGAATATCAACCTCCATGTTCTAAATTTTAAGTATATAAAACAATGTAATGAAACCGTCTGTTAAGTTGGTTATCAATATTTTTATTCCAATAAGCTTAAGGTATTATTTAACCTCGGCAGATTGGCAGAAAAAATAGCAAAATAAATGAATTTAAATTCTACACCTGGCACTCAGTGTGGCTAAAATGTCACCCATATTTATTTACTAATTTGTTTAATTATTTACTCTCTTAACAGGCTATATACGTTATCTGATTCTATTATCTATTGATGTATGGACTAGAAATATACATGAACGAATCAAATAGATTCTAAAAATGCATTTCCTGGTCCATTGGACACGCAAACTGCAAATGCATACAATAATCGCAGCTGAGTCGACTGGAAGTTCTGAGACGATGCCCGTCGTTGCCTCCCTGTCATAGTACAATTTCCAAGCTGCATTCACCTCCTTCGTTCACAAACTATGTAGATTTTTACGCTTGGTAAAATGGTAAAACCGAAAAAATATTTATAAAATGAGTTTTTTGTTAAATTTGGAAATAAATAAATAAGGTAGTAAGTAATGTAGCAAGTAAAGATAAGAAAAAATATATTTATTTACGTAATTAAACACTGTAAAATGAAAGCGAATAAAATTCGATATTTGAGATCTTTTTATTTTCTCATATTGTTTAACAAATCCGTCAAATTATCTGACCATGTTTTCCTAAGCTGTTTCCTTGGATTAGATTCAAGATTAGGATCAGGATCACAATAAAGTTATTTCAAATTATAATAAAGAAAACCATTTTTTTACATCGTCTACGAGTTCCGTTGTGATATCTACGCCAGCTACGACGTAGCACTTCGTAGCACGTGAAATAGCTTTTCTTAAATAAGTATTTAAACATATGAAAATTAATTAGTTAACATACAAATGAAAGGTATACTTGAAAATTATTATTATAATTGTTTTTTAATTAGAGAAATCTAACCAAAATCTTTTTTACTTTCAACAATAGTAATATAAGTTTGATATAAGTTTAAAGTAGTTGTTTCCTTAATATAATATACATATTTATAAGCTTTTATCGATCTTTTTGTAAAAGTTTTCACAGATTAATTGTTGAATTCTGACTTAAATACAGCTTAAAACCCGATATATTGACAATCCAGATTCCAAGCGGGCATCCAAAACCGGGTGAAGAGAATTAAATCTCAAAATTAGAACAAATGGAGTACAGATCATGAAGCTGAGAGAATAATAATAATTAGATGAGCGTTAAACAAAGCTGAAGCCGGCGGCGGCCTGTTTTGTGAGCGTTGGAGCGGCGAGCAGCCGCCGCGACCGAGCACTGGCCGAATTAAATTCCTAAATTCCGAGCGAGCTGGCTGAAGGTGTTTGGATCATGGTGAAATTAACTCTGAATGGGATGAGAATATTACATTTTATAATACTTATTTGTTATTCCTAAGAAATGCAAACAACGACTGTTTTTGTCGTCTGTTTTATAATGAGCATTGTTTTGTTTTTTCCTTTTTTTATGAAAGAGAGAGACAAACGAGCAGGCGGGTCAGGTGATGTTAGGTGATCACCGCCGCCCATAGACACCTGCAACACCCGGAAGGTCACAGAAGTATTGCCGGCCCTTGAAGTATTTACGGCACATTTTCGTTTCTAATGAACATTATAGAATCAGTTTGAGCGGTGTTGTATTAATTTTAACGAGTACATCAATGTTTTTTATATAATTTCAGTTCATCATATTTTTAAATAGTATTATTTACATAGTAAAACAAGAGCGACTACGTACACCAAATAAGCTTTTATTTTTGTTCGGTTTATTTTTACGTACCTACTTAGTAATTTGTTCAAATATATTATTTTTAAGCCAAATGCCATAATAATGGATATGTAAATCTTTTGAAAATCGTATATAAGATTTTCATTAAATCGATCTAAACCTCAAAGACAGAGAGCGTTGTGTGCGCGGTGCTGTGCACACACCGCCGGCAAATTGGTTTTAGGGTTCCGTGTGAATTTCAATTTGCTCGTTCGCGGATGTAGATTCTAATCATACCTGAAGCTATTTATATATTAAAGCCGGGTATTTAATTATTGTTTGCTAGAGCGATGAAAATATAATTTGTTCGTAGAAATTCGGTAGCTGAAGGTCAAAATTGTCTTACCTGCGATCACTGCGGTGTAAACAGATTTTTATAGAGAAAATTTGAGACGAGCTTAACCATTTGATTTCAGTTAATTCATAGTCCTTCTATATAAATACTAGTCATACTTATATCTGATTATTTTTTGCAACACGAGTGGCTTGGTAATTAATAGTAGTGCCATATAGAAGCCATTTATCGTTACGGTTTTTAACCATCTGCCAATGAAAAATAATAAAAATAACCCCTTAACAAAAATAAATAAAAAAAATACTTTACACGATCTCTGACGTACAACAGTATAAAATACAACGTTTCTTGCTGCCACAGTTTATTCATTATAAGTTAAACCAACATACGGATAAAACTTTCTACTTTTGGTGGCTTACCGAGAGCATCTTCTAAAATTTACACAACAGAAACGTATGGAAGGAAAACCAATATTAGTGTGTTGTTACAACATTGAATAAAAAATCATTTGCAAATAATTCAAACTAACAATGATAATACAAATGCATTGAACTCAACAGAAATTAATTAGTATCTTTCTTTTTACCGCCATTCTTCTTATCGCCATCTTCTTCAGTCTGTGTGTTTTATATATATTATTATTTATTTATTAATGACAATTATTGAAGGAGATTTTTTGGCTAAATGGCTTGCTACTAATGCCTGTGTAATATTATACAGTGTACAGGCGTTCGAAGCTACATGTAACGTCCAATGTCAGAAACCTTCGATAATTTCTCATCTCTCCCTTTTACAGATTGTAGTAATATTGCCCGCTTGAGTTAAAATTCTAATATGTGTTATCAGTACGATATATTTATTATTTCTTTCATATATTTTATTATATAATATAACACACTTGTAGCTTATTAAGCTGATGAGTGTGCGTTTTGAAGTTTGAAGACTTTGTCCAATCTGTTCTTAAAACTGTTTATTGAAGGTGCAGTGATCATATTCACACTGAGTTTGTTCCAGTCATGGACTACACGATTCGATAGAAAATTCTTACTTTCTCTTTGCTAATGTACGGCTGAGTTTCAAACAACCTCTTAATTTTTTCTTTCAGGAAACTTTGTAGATTCGGTACATTGTAATACCCCGTTAATATTTTATAAGTCTCGATCAAACGCCCTCTCTGTCAGCGACATTCCAGAGTTGTAAAATTCAATTAACTATTTAACTTGAACATCAGTTCATATGGTATATATTTCAGTGACTTTACCAGTTTTGTTGCTATTCTTTGAACATTTTCTATTAATGTAATATCCTTTTTAAAGTAGGGATTCCAGATAACGTAACCAAACGCAAATGGGCAATAATTTTATGAATGAAATTATAATATTAAAAAGTTCTGATACAGGCCAACATTGTATACGTATAATAATAGAGTATCGGAGTTTCTTTTCAGAAGTGGTAGGTAGTTCAGAAATGGCAATGATTTACATATATTAAAATCAAAATATTTTTATTCAAATTGATTGGTTTATAAGCACTTATGAAGCGTCAAATATTATAGTTATTTTAAATATAGTGCAGATAAGATTTTATTGACGTCAATAATCTCTGTTACATTCGGTAAGAGAGATTATTTTACTGAAACTGATGGAAAACTGGTTTTTATTCGTGCATAAATTTAAATGGAAAATATGATCTTTAAAAATGTTTGTGTCACAACTTCGATAAACGCTAGTTTATATAGCGCGCAACCTGAAAGAATCATTTAAACCAAATAAAAATAAAATCACCGTTTCGTTCATAAAACACAAATAACTTATTTTTAAGTCCGTACTAAAGCAGCATCAGTAAATATGCATTCTGTTTGCTGAGCGCCGACTGTGTCGAAAATAAACTCGATCTAAGTTTCCGTTCGATGCAGAAGCGGATGGCTCAGTTCTCGTTGCGAGTTGGTCGGCGCGCGCTGCCAGCCGTGACGCCGAAGTCCTGACTTCGAACCCCATTGGGAACTTCACTTATGTCAAACTACCTATTAGAGTCTGCTTTAAAGTTTGGCTATAAAAAAACAGATCAAAGACTCGTATAACATCTTTTGTGAAACAGCTAAATGAGAGATGAAAGAATTGATAATACATTTACGTCTTAATTTACTTAGTCGGATTAGTTTTAAATTAACGTCTTTGAAGAAAATGCTTCA
>JADGIL010002668.1:2052-12220 GCA_020352625.1 Cactoblastis cactorum
TAGTATATGTTATTTATATATATAACTAGAAACACCTTTTTTATATAGATTGGTTTTCCTAATAAATGAACAGGAGAGCGGCGCATGCGACGCCCGTACACTGCTCGAAGCAGGTGCGTACGCTGCTTGGCTGAGCGGCATATTGCTCGTAGAACTACAGCAGTGGCGTGTGGCCGCTGAAGCGCTGCAGCGGGCGCAGCTTGTGCTCGACAAGCTGTGCGCAGCCCTACCCGAGGATGAGCGGCTTGTCTACAAGCAGAAGGTCAGTGTGTACTACATTGCTGTAGCAAGTAATGATTCTTTTGTTAGACAAGTGTTTCAAACAAAATCTTAAAATTAAATAAAACTTTGTACTATCTTTTATCNNTATCAAATTAATTTTTCCTATGTATGTTTGTGTACAAAAATAAATAAAACTGAAATATATAGATAATATACATACATTACAAACAGCAAACTAAGGAGCTAAAATACTGCAAGGATCTATGAATACCAGTGTTCAGTAAATTAGTATTATTATATAGTATGATTTTTGTGGCCGTTGGTCTTCCCAATAAATGAAATATAATACTATGTACTACATCAACAATTAAGTTTACCAATCATTATTATGTTGTTCCAAAAAACCTCAGTTCAGAATATTAAGTTCTGCTGTTGAAATTGCACTCATGCTAAATACAATTTGCTCGATTAGTTCTTCTAAATAGTTCCTTGTAGATATTAATTTTTAATCTGTGCAGGTAGAGGAGCTTAAGCCGAGCCTGCGTTACTGCGCGTACAACATCGGCGATGAGTCAGCCGCTGGCGACTTAGTGGCCATGAGGGGGCAGGGGCTCATCGAGAACCTCGACACGCTCATGGCCCAAGCCAAGTAAGTTCAAAAGTAGTGTAACGGTCTTATCACTTAATTTACGTAGTGGTATGAGCCTGNNGCTGGAGGCCCAACTTCCCCGTCCTCCCCAAATGGGGAGAGCAGGGGCTTTTTAAAGGCCGGCAATGCTTCTGTGACCCTGTGGGCGTTGTAGTTGTCTATGGGCGGCTGTGATCACTTAACATCACATGTTCTACACACCAATCTTCTGTTCAGTTTTGACGTCAAAGACGGATAACAAAGCACACTTTCACATTTATAAGTATTTAAGTAGCAGTAAGTGATATAATTTGTTCGTCGCAGGGAGTCCCGGTCGGGCGCGATGCACGAAGTGGAGTGGCGCGGGCGGCGCGTGGCTGTGCGACCGGAGAAGGTGCGATTGTTCCTGATCGCGCTGCAGGACCTCGACCGGTCCGTGGCTGGCGCCGGCTCCACGCAGGCCAAGATCGACGTGCTCGAGAATATCCTCATGGACTGCAAGGACGCCATTTCCGCCATCAAGGACGAAATAAAAAACGACCCCAAATTGAAGTCCGCGTCCGAGACCCAAATGTCCGGAATCAATTATCTGTTGTCCTACATGATGTATCTGCGTCTGATACGCACGATCGAGAGGAACAATTTGCTTGTAGAACAGGCAGAACAAGCTCGCAAAGACAACATCCCGATTGACGGGAAGAAGGTGAGACCCCATGACTTGACCAGACTTTACGAGATCATCTTGCAAAACTTCACCGAGCTCCAGCAGCTGCCTGGCTTCGAGAACGATGCCGAATATCAGCAGGAGATCGAGCAGCAAATGAAAGCGTATAGAGCTTTCCGCTGCTTCTACATAGCGCAGGTTCTAACCGGTTTGAGGCGGTTCAGAGAAGCGCTCGCCATGCTTGAACGATGCAACACGTACACAGCAGAATCTTTGGCGAGCAAACTCGACGACAAGGTGCTTGTAGAAAAACTGCAGACTTTGAAGAAAGATATTGAAAGCTGCAAATTTGAAGTACATGCAGATTCCGTTCTGGAAGATGAAGAAGACGACGAGGAGAATAAATACACGTCGAGTGGCAAGCCTCATAAGGACAAGAAGCCATTAGTGGATCGGTTGGACGAATATCGTGAGGATACCCAGGTTTTGACCAAAAACCCGAACATTTACAAGATGCCACCGCCCATGGAGGCCATACCTTGCAAACCGCTGTTCTTCGATTTAGCATGCAACTTCATAGAATTCCCCAATATGGACGATAAAACGGGGGCCGCGGATAGTAAGAAACAAGGCGCCGGCCTAACTGGACTGGTCAAAGGATTCCTGGGATGGGGAAAGAGCGACAAGTAATGTCACAACGTTTACACTGAATTTTAAGACGTCATTTAAGTCGATCTTTTCATAAAATTACAAGCTATCATGTAAAAAGATTTATATTTGACTTTTGTCACAGTCTTACTCCAAATATATCAATGGTATAAATTATAAGCAGGATTTACTTAAAACCCCAATTCCTAAGTTTGTCATATGACGTGTCTAGACATTTGGCCATGCAATATTCGTACTATGAAACCAAATAATATTATCATATATTTAACAAATATTTTACATTCACATTATTTTGTGAAAAGTACAAAAATATAATTACATTTTAAATGTAAAACAATATATTTTTACATTCTCTAACATTTATGTAACATTCAGGTATTACAAATCATTTTCAACTGAAATAAGTGAATACAGTTGCGACAACTATGCATTTTGGTTTACACGGGTACTATACGACAATTTTAAGAGTTTGCATGTGATCTTATGATATAAAGAAGAATTCTATACGACGTTAAACACTGGACAGAACGTCTTTGCACTTGGTTGAACAGCTGGCAGAGTGGGAACAGGGCAGAATTAGGTAAGGCTAGTTTGAAGTCGGTGGTCGGAACTTGACCACGATGGTACTCTTTACTTTTTTGCAATCCACTGAGATCTCTCGTTTCCAATCTGAGGTTATTTTAAATTATTGATTATTTGAGACTCACTACTGGGTCAGGGGAAGGGTGAAAACATTTTTTTTAAGTGGTAAGAAACAGCATATGAAGTGTCATACCGTCAGATAGGATGAAACTTATATGCTGACTGAACCTTTTAGGTCACATGAAACTAATTAACGAAGAAATTTAGCGAAGCTAGTCTTAGATATAGTATCCTATACCGCTTTTTCTACTCGTGTAAACCACTTTCACAGTCGTAATCATGTATAATAGTTCAAAACACAGTTTACTGTCATAAATGAAATAAGAGGTAATTACCGTCAAGAAGCACCTGTATTTCGTTAACAGTAATCGAATAAAAAAATAACCAAAAATAAATAATCTTTAACGCAGACATGAAAAGTAATGTTACTTTTAGCAAACAATTCACTATAGATACAAAAATATTATTTGGATACAAGCAGTACAATCCAAACGATCTATGGACTAGTAGCTGATTCGTCTTTATGATGCGGGAGGCGTTATTTCAAATTTGTCAAATTTCAACTGAAATAACACACCTTCACATAAGATACCTAACTGTAGATTGACAATGTTATATTTACAAAAAATTGGACAAGATTCAATAATTGAAAAACACATGAACAGAGACGAATTTTTACATGATTCTTGAGCGAGTTCTTCGATATACGAGTTTCGTACACCACTATTAATCAGTATTGAAATGCGTAATCACGCGAGCGTATCACAGGATCCTAGCGCGGCGCCAGCGGCGGCCAGTGCGCGGCGTGGTGCGGCTGGCGGTCCTGTGGCGCCAGCAGCTGGCCGCACGTGGCGCAGGGCTCTAGGCCGGCGGCGCCGCGCCCCAGCGCCAGCTCCTGCTGCTTCCCGATGTCCGGCAGCAGCGCCACCAGCTCCGGGAACACTTCGTCCAGCGCGGGGCCCAGCGCCGAGCGGCAGTGCGCGTAGAACTCGTCCGCGCCGATCGCGCTGTCGCGGAAGGCGCGCGACGCCACCTTGAACTCCTCGACGGCCGCCGCGTCGCCCAGGGCGGCCGCGAATTTCTTCACGAGCGCACGGTTCCGGCGCTCGAAGTCCGCCGGCGGGATGTAGGCGTGCGGCGGCGCGGAGAAGGTCTGCCCGGCGGAGTTGGTGAAAGTCATGCCGTTGCAGGCGGGGCGCGCCTTGAAGCCGGGCGGCGCCGCGTCGGGCGGGCGCTCCCTCCTGCACGGCCACTCGGGCTCCCGGGGCGGCGCGCGCGCGCTCAGCGGCGGGTAGTCGCGCGCGGCCAGCGAGAAGTCGCCGTGGCCGCCGTTCCGGCTGCCTTCGCTGACCGCCGCCGTGTCCACCGTCTTCACCTTCTTCTGCTGTTCCGGATTGGACGCGTTATTGACGCTGATGCCGACGTACGACATCTCCCTGGCGATCTTTTTGTCGATCACGCCGTTCAAATGCTCGAACTCGTTCAGGTGTTCGAACTCGTTCGCGTGATCGAACTCGTTCAGGTTCTCTTTCTTCGCCGCGTTGTTTTGTTTCTTTTTCTCCTTCTTGCTCGGTTTTGAGTCCGTATGAATCACTAGTGGTTTGGATGCGGGTTGAGACTTTTTAGGTTTTACCGTATTGATAGGTTTGGAGTTGTTGACAGGAAGAGTTGGAAAGTCGGCGACCGGATTGAAACTGGGCTGAGGCGGAGGTTCCGGTTTATTCGGTTTGTCCTTAGCTTTGCCGGGCTTGGCGCCCTTGCTGACGGTGATCCACTGCGGAGGCGCTACGGGGGCTCCGCCTCCGCCTAGTGCTGGAAATGCTTCACTGCTGTGCTGCGGTTTCTTCGTATGAGAACTCTGCTGATTGCCTTTTAACGCGTTCATTTCTTGACTATTTATTATAGCTACCTGAAAAAAAAAACATGTTATGCAACTACTTTCATGGTATAATGTTCCCGATATAATGTTCACACGGAATAGTGTATTCCCGATAGACAGGTATATAGCAGTTCCCGAATTCGATCATGATGAGAGTCAGGTCATGGTGGAGGTGAACTTTTTCTTCATGATCCAGATCCTTGATGATGATTTATATATGAATTTATTTAAAAATAGTATTGTTGAGATAGTATTCCATAATAGTAGCATCAAACTTAATTTGGGGTAAAGTCAATCGGTTTGATTTCTCCCTATATACGTATTTATTTATTTAAATCAAATCAACAGTGAAAACAGGTGAAAAAAAAGACCTTGGGTGGCTGAACTGTCCCCGCTCCAATATTGGGATGGTCGTCTCTGCTTAGAGACGGAAAATCATCGTCATTGAGCGGCGACTTCTTCTGATGTTGCGGTATAGAGATGCGATTGCCGCTAGTTTGAGTCAGGCGGAAGTTGCTCGCGCTAGCGGGCTGGCTGTGCAGCTGAATAGAAACGCTGGGCTTCGCTGAAAATAAACGACTGTATGATTCGAAATTTAAAATGTACTAGCAATAGGGCAACTAACGCATTTAATTCTATTCATTAACTTAATATTCCTTTGCCTAAAAGGCAGAGTATATTTGCACGATATATTTACATACATATAAATATGTACGCCACAGTATGTTCGTAGAATTTCGCGATGAAAGAGGCGAGAGGCGCGGGGGCAAATAGCACCCTGCCATTTGCGGGGAGCATCCCGCAAATATATACATTTTCATTATATATCCTATAAAAAAAAAACTGTAACCGAGCTATCTCAGTACATAAAGAGAAATTAAGGGGAAAAATGTGAGGTGTTTTAGGAACTATATTGATACGCCGCTTAGAAACCGAGATTTGGATAATAGTAGTTACGCGCGGACGATATCGCGGGCATAAGCTAGTAATAAAAAAACTCACAATTGCTAACTATAGAAGCAACGGGTTGGGAGGTGGGGCGTGTGGCGCGCGGAGCGCTGCCGCTGGCGCCATCTAGTGCCGGGAAGTTGCGTTCGTTGCGCGTCAGCCCGTCTATCGCTGAAAATCGTCATAAAATCCAATAAAATCACGTTTTATTAAGCGAAGAAGTGTTTCCTTGCGTCTTATACGCCATAATTTCATAATCGTTCTTGTATAGTGCGAATGCCGACTTAATACACGAATTGAGCTACCTTTTATGATAGTTTAATATTTTCGGAAATTACAGAGAAAAAGTAGACTACGTCACTCTCCACCCCTTCAACAATCTCCACATAAAAATCATACTATTAACGCTCCGTTTTGACGTGAAAGACGGACAAACAAACACATTTTCCCATTCATAATATTGGTATGAATTTAATTGATTATTGTGTATGTATGTTGTATGTATAGACAACGTACTCTTGTAGTGTTTGACGGGCGAAGCGAGCAGCAGACTGGGCTGCGGCTGCGCGGCGGACAGGCGCGGGAACTGCTCCACGCTGAGCGTGTCTATGCGCGGCGACTGCACCGCTGGCGGCGACGGCGTCGCCGGCCGGGGCTCGTTGTTGCTGTTATATATATTATTTTAATCAATATCAAAATATTTTTATTCTAATAGACTCAATTCTTGCACTTTTGAATAGTCATTTTTTTATGACAGACGAGCAGGCGGGCACATGTTACGTGGCATAGGCATCTGTAACACCCGGGGAGTCACAGAAGTGCTTTGCCGGCCTTTGATTTACCAATGTTTTACGTCAATCATTTTACTACCACTACCAAAAGGCAAATGGAGATGAAGTGGCACATAACAGTGTTATTTATCCATTCCCAATATCAAATGCTACCTGTTTGACTAGGGGAATCTTAGACACGGCTATCCGATTTTTAGATTTTTACTGGAAAGTTAAAATAGTTACTGATTACACAAAGGCGAATTTTTGTCCAGAAAATATTAAGGGTTCCTATGTTGCCAAAGTTAATTTTAAAAAAGCTTAAAGCAAATTACTCTCGGACCAATTCGCGGACGTAATCTAGTCAAACTAGCTCAAAGCATAGCTTATTATTGTATCATTACATAGTGTAAAACAAAATCGCTTTCCGCCGTCTGTCCTTATATATGCTTCGATCTTTAAAACTACGCAACGGATTTTGATGCAGTTTTTTTAATAGATAGGGTGATTTACAAGGTTTTTAACCCTGTGGCGAAGCCGGGGCGAGTCGCTGGTTTATATTAATATAAAGGCCCAAGATATTTTATATTTTGGATCTTTCTTAATGCTATAGTCTGCTTTGTAAATCAATCAAACAAAAAATCAGTTTTTCTGCAAAGTGAACCACAAACCAAAAAAAATGTACTGAAAGTGGGGCATAGCAAGCTCGCTTCACTCGAATAAAAGCACAACTGACCGTGGAGCCCTATGGTGCTGCGCCCCCGTGTGCGGGGTGATGTTGAACTGCAGCTCCAGCGTCCTCGCCTGCCGCGCCGCGCCGCGGTTCATGCCGCGCCCGTGGACCGTCGCCTTGTGCGCTGCGCATAAATATCAAACAAATTAAATAACAAAAAAAAAATAAGAATATTGATGACTAGCGACAGCTTCGTGACTTCACTCACTCTGTTCCCGTGGTAATTATGGGAAAAAAGTAGCCTTTAGACTTCCTCGATAAATGGACTATCCACCAATGAAACGATTTTTTTAAATCAAATAATAAACAATATCTATGATCAGGACTATACATTCTTAGTTATCATACCTTTAAGGTCAATTGCGCTCCTGAAAACGGAGGTGAGATGCTGTTCGGCGCATTCCCCCTCCTCACACAGGAAGTGGTCATTGCGGAAGTGTTGCGCGAGCGCCGAATGTGTAGCGTAGTAGTGATTGCGGCCGTCCGCGTCGCACAGATGGCAGTACAAGTGCTCTTTGCGCAAATGACGGTAAAGTTCATCCGCATCCATGAAACGTTCCTCGCAGAATTCACACAGTGGGTGACCTCTGTGAAACAATTAAATATTTTAGTAAAAATTGATTCAAAAATCTATAAATTTTGATACATATTACATCTAATCACTTTCGAATTCTAAACTGGTCAGTGAGCAGTTTAAATACTTTAAACATTAAAATCTACGCTAATTGAGAAAGATTATAGGTACATTTTGCACGTTAGTAGTAAGTAATTAAAATATTCCTTTATCAGCAGATAGCTATTTTATTCCTATTTGGCATAGATAAGCTAAAAAAAAAATTATAACTTTCAAGTACCTGTGAGATGTATCATCTAAATCCCCTTTCCGCCGGTGGTGCGCTAACTCTTGTCGAGTATAGCATTTTCTTTCACTTGTGAATATCTATAAAAATAAGCTAAATAAATAATAAATAATTATATTTTATAAGTAGCTTATAATGGAAACAAATTTAAGTCTGAATAGTGTTCAGTAAAGGTTTAGTGTTAATTTGATAATAACCTAAAATTATTCCCCATATTACTAACTTACTTCTTAGTTTTGTAGTGTAGATATATTTTCAATTAAGTCAACAATAATTAGTTAGTGAATATGTTGTTTCAAATTTATTTAATTTATAACTTTTAGAAGTTTTTAATGAACAAACTAAGCAATATTTTTGCTATATAATTGTGATACTAATGATGAATTTATACATACCCTCAAATGTTGAACACAGAGATCACAGAAAAATCTCTCATGAAACCTCCTCATATGTTCACTGAGCAAGGCAAATGTCCTAAATGGTGGTATGTTATCACATAATTTGCAGTGGTTCTCCAATAGTTTGTCATAGGCTTGTTTAATCTCTGGAGTACAAAACCCTATTTTGAACTGCCGCTCGAAGAGCCTTTCATTAAAAACCTTGTTGCGAAGCTCTTTATAAGGCAGAACTGTTTCCGTAAACACAACCTGAAGAGTAAAATATTATGAGGTTACTAAAAAAATATCATAACATCATGATAAAGTAAATGTAATTGTATAGAGCAGCCTTTCCCAAAGTGGGCGATAACGCCTTGTGGGCGCTGCAGGCCTAAAAGAGGGCGGTAAGTGACCCAGAATAAGAGGCATTGTGTAGAATAGTGGTTTTAAGTAGATGAAAAAATAGGGGCACTAAAAAATTATTTATTTTCAAAGTGGGCAGTACACAAAGTAAGTTTTGTTGTAAGAAACTATGGGTATAAAGGAAAGGGCTTGCTAATTTGACTGCCTTGATATGGCCAATAACTGAATAAACGTATTATATTATTAGTTAGTTCATAGTTTACACTTTTTAACCCCGACGCAAAACCCATTTGAATAATTATTTTATTGTTAGAAAAGGTGCTTCATTGAGTTTTCTTAGCTATGTTGTGTATTCAATTGTAGCAAATTTTATTTATACAAATAAATTTCATTTCATTTTATGTTTTAACTCCCTATGCAAAAAGGGGCGTAAGTTATACGCGTGTTTTATTGTGTTGGGGTTTTTTAAATCTTTAATTAAATTACTTATATATAATATGACCAGCATGTCTGACTTTAAGCAGATGTCTTATGTTGACATAAATTACAATAAGATAACATTTACAATAATAAAAACTGAAACTTAAAGCAAATTTACATATGAATTATTAAATGACTTATTTTGCACCTGTTTTATTGTTCAAAAATACAACATCATAGTGATCAAGTCAAAATTTTTATATTTTTAAAAAATATTGAAATAGTAATAATGTTTTGCAATCGTATTAGCTTCTATGATATACTAGCTAACTGTGCCCACTTCGTTGCGAGTTAAAATATAGCCTACAGCACTGCTGAATAGTGTAGCTATTTTATTGTGAAAGAATTTTCATGATCGGTCCATTATTTCAAAGTATGCCCTTACAAACAAAAAAAAAAGTTACAAACTTTACTTCTTTATAATATTAGTATAGATAATGTAACTAACTTGATATTATAATGTTAGTTAAAATAGATTACATTTTCCATAGGCAGTTAAATATTAAAGAAAATGTCATACTATTTCTAACAAAAATACCTAAGTTAATCTATAAAAAAATATTTGGCTTGTTTTTAATTAGCCAATATGATTAATTATAATTTCTTTCATTAAAATATTTTGCATTCATAATTCACTATAACTTCATTTAAATTTTCCTGAGTTGAACAAAAAAGTTATACATTGTGATAGATTTACTGTTTACAATTCATACAAAGTTGTTATTACACAATATTGCAATCAGCATATAACACACAAGAGCTCACACACACATTTTGTAGAGGTGAACATTTCAGAACAATATTCTATTGTAGAATACAGTAGAATCCCGATTATCCGAAAATCCGATAAACCTGACTCGCGTCACGGCTCTAGTACCGCGCAACTAGACACGTAGCAAGTTTAAATTCGCCTCCGAATGTTTACTCCCGATC
>JADGIL010002671.1:0-18451 GCA_020352625.1 Cactoblastis cactorum
CATTTTACTTAACAGGGTCCAATTATATTAGCTAATAAATTCGAGTTGACACTTGAGAATTTACCAGTGATGTAATTTGTCTGTGCGATGTAATACTTAAGATAAATAATTATCTATATATATGTGCACATTGTATATTATAGAAATAACGATATAATCTAGCTAGTTTTATTTCTGTAGTAGACTTTACTACTAGATACGTTTTTGTTCTTGATTTATAACTTTTGTACGGTTTTGCTAAGGATGTTATATTTCCTCACTCTACCGGTTAAATAAATCCGTCCCATAAATATATAATATATTTTTCCAGCCATACACTCATGTTACTGTCACGTCAGACGAAGAAGAATCGGCAAAAAAGCAACATGATCAAAAATTCACATCGAGTTTAAACACTAAACTGACAGAGTTGACAGAAACTCAAACAGACGACAGCAAAATAGACAATTTGGATAAGAAAATACAGCATCAACAGGTAACGCCTTAGAAATTGAAAAACGGGTTATAATTTTGCCATGAAACTTCTTATATTTATAATTATTTCATTTATTAGTAGTTGGTGTTCCCAAGGAGCTATCTTAGGCCCAGTGTTAAACTATTTTAGTTATTAGATTTGCCTGGTTATATTTTCATTTAATTTGATTATTATAAGATATTTCTATTCGTTTCATGTAGTGAAATAAGTTGAGAGATATAATAATATATGTTAATTATTATTTACCACTTTCCTTAAAAGCATAGATCTCGCGTAGTATTAGTGTAGACTTTTTGTTTTCTCGAATTCTTCATAAGAGTATTGGAAAAGAAAACACTATTTTATGGTAATGGTATTAAAGATTTCAGCACAGCTGTAGCTTTCAAAGCACTTTGAATGGTATTTTATGTAGTGGAAATATTGTACATATTTATCTCAGTACCACATTTCAAGATTACCCATTCAAAAATTAAAGTAAATTTATTCAGTGTAAATAAGATAGCAGAATTATTGTTATCAAATTTTGACAAGTTTAGATATACTTAAATATCGCTGATGTTACTAAGATTAATATGATTTGTAGTACTGGATATACTATTTTTATTTTAAGCCGCTGTAACTAACTCGCTTTCTAATGCTTTTATTGTAAAAATTATTATAATAATACACGTATAATCGTACGTAAAAGTATATTTTCATCTCGAAGTAAGGCACTTATAGATAAAGTTGATTATGCAAACGTTTAAAATGATGTTATATTTTTTTGTGTCAGAATAAATATGTATGTTATGATTTTATTGCTTTTTATTTTATATGCTCTTGCACCTTATGACATAACCTTATATATGCTATTGCACTTGCATGATTTATATGCACATTTTTTATGTATATTACGGCACTGATTGCAAATTATTATAGTCGTTGTTTGGGCTACTTTTTCATATTTTAGTAATCAATGAGTAAGTAATTCTATTTTATTTTTGAGTGCCAAACCATAATATAACATATGTTTGCTAAAAAATAAAATATTTACAAGATAAAATCCATTAATCAATACGTTATCTTTAACCTTACTATGGTTATCGGGCGGTTTACGTCAAATCCGCCATTTTGCCGTGTGTGTAAATAACTTTTCACAAGATGGCCGCGGTGTAACTTTCAGACGCATCTCACTAACGAGGATTGGACTGACGGGCACGTTGACGATGCTCATACAAAGGTGACTCGCATTTTACACTCAACATTTAAAAAATTGATTAACATGGACAGTATTCTTTTACAAACACAATTTTATGACCAAGAAAATCAATAATTAACGCAAATTTCAAGTAATTTCAGTATTAAAGCGATCATACTTCATTGACTACACCTACACACCAAATTAGGCAACAATGGAAGTCCATATTAATCAAAAACCAATATTGGGTCTCCGTTAATCTTATAAGTGTTATTTATTGTACTGTACGGAGTCTGAACTAAACTTTTCATAAAACATCATTGATAAAACATTCATGCACGCCAGCTTTGCACTAACTTTTGTCACTAAAATTTACTAACCGCTCGACGAAGCATAATCAAATTAATAATACCCTAACCTTCCAAAAACTAGGAAGTACTGCGTTTTGAAAGAGAGCTACTTCAACTCGAGCAAGAAGAATTGAGAAGACAAAGGGAGAATCTCTTGAGAGACCAGAACAGAATAATTCAGAAGTCTGTTCAAGACATATCATCAGTGCCTAGTTCTCCAGAAAAACCTCCTTTGAGCAGCAGGCCTGCAAAAGTGACCCAAAATTACCGGCATTCAATGCCGAATTTGCTTGTCAACGAGCCTTATACTCCTGTAACTCCAGTTATTCCTGAGAGACCTGTATTTGATGAGAATCTAAAGAGGAAGCCGTTCGTTTCTGAAGAGCATATCCAAAGGCATTTTGGAGTGGAGGAGAGCAGGAAGGTTTTGTATGAGGACAGGAAGGTGGTGGAAGCAGTAAGGAGACCAGTGCCTTCAGTGCGACCGCAGCAGCCGATCCTACCACCTAAGCCGAAAAGCCGAGAGTCCATTGAAAGGGAAATAACTATGAGGTATGGTTGTGTTTTTTTATTTGCTATTAAAATCTAGCAATTTCCTGAGGAATAAATTCTTATGCCCAACGGCTATTTTGGACATTTTTGGAATATATCATGATGACAATGGAATTCTTAATTTAATATTCTGTATTCATGAATTTATACAGATCACCCGTAGAAAGATTTTAAAAACATTATTCTTATATTAGAAAAAGACGTTTTACGTCACATATTTATAAAGAAAGAAATAATTATTTTTATTCAAAACACAAACACTAAAAGATAAAATTAGAACAAATTATTTACCTATATCAACTGAATGGTTCTGGTTTTGCGACACCTTCCTCATATTTCTTATGATAAACTTACAGAAGCAGCCGCGTGCCATCAGCTGTGGAGTACGTAAACGTGGACAGAACAGCTGTGCAGCTGAGACCGAAGCCGGTCGTCAACGGGAACGCGCAGTACCAATCGATGACCAGGCATACGCTGCAGGTATTTGATACATTCTTGTTTTACGTTATATATCATATTTTCTAACTTATAGGGTTTATTTTAATTTAATAATATGTTTTATTACTGTACTACATATTAATGCCTAAACTCAAAGATAATTTTTCTGCAAAGTTACCACAAAAAGTACTGAAAATGGGCTATAACGAGCTTTGACGTTTGTTAATGGAAATGTGCAATATTCTACGATTATAATTCTATAATCTATCTATAATCCTAACTACTTGTAACTATACTGTTGATATTTCAAACTAATAAGATGAAAAAGCCAAAAGAATTTCTCGTTTCAATAAGTCTCTAATCTCTAATTAGGAATCTAATATCGAAAACTAACATAATATTATGTGCACAGAACCAAAGCTGTGAGACATACATAGATAGATTATTATTAGGTTACCAAGGCAAAACTGAGTTTGGGGAGGAGTGATTTAAAGTAGGCTAATACTAAAATATATCAAGGCTCATACCATAATATACCGAAATTAAATTGTTTTTTTCCTTAGAATCAATTAATTCTTTCAAAATTTACAAGTGAGTTCGCATTTGAATGACGAAGAATTTGACAGAACATTTGACTTCTTTCAGGCGTTGAGTGCGGCTCCGACCCCAAAACTGATCTCAAACACAGACTGGATGCAGTCGCGGAACAGAAAGCCTACCAGCTACAACTACAACCAGCACTGGCTCATTCAGGTAAAGTGCACGATAACATTTCAAGTATTTTGCATGGTTTAGAGAACCCCAGAGCCCTCCTGAGGATGCAATTGAAAATGGTCGTTGGAGGAGTGGTTTTTGCTCGTCAGAAAAAGCAAGTAGGTGAAGATGATAGAAAATATATTTTACAAACTGTTTTTGTACTAATTACACTTATTACGATAATATCTTCATCATTATATGTATAAGACAGTGTGGCCTGTTATTAAAATAAATATAATAAATAAATATATAGGGACAAATCACACAAATTCGAGACTTGTATTATGGGATACTAACTCAACGATACTATATTCTATAATATATAGATAAACATCCAAGATCCAGGTCAATCAGAAAAAGGTCATCTTCCATCATGACCTGACTGGGGATCGAACCCGGGACCTCCTGAGTATCGGTCAAGTACGTTAACCGTTACATCACGGAGGTCGTCAAAATTGTTATTGATCTTATTATAGTTTGTTAATTTATATGTCGTATTTCGTTGTTTTCATGATAAATAATTAGAACCTCATTCTACCGGATTTTATTGGAGTGGGGAGGGGGTGGGGGGGATTTTTAAATGTAGAAATAATCTACTGACAGTAATGTTCGCAATTCAGGAGGCGGAACAGAGACGGATAGAAGAGCAACGGAGTAAGATGCGCGCCGCGCAGCGTCACTCATACCACCAAGACATGCCCGCGCCCAATTTACACACAATGCTTCCACTTAGCTCGAGGTAAGATTTGAGCTATTTTGTTTTATTTCACAAATCTGTCTTTACAATGATATCATATTATAATGATACCTCAATGATCCGTGATTTTGCCAGTCGAGTAAATAAAAAGTAAGTTTAAAAAAACTTATTATTATTATTTTATTTCATGCTAGTCTAGGAGCGAAAGAAATCTAGATTGTAAAAGTTGATCAAGGGAAAGTTCTTGAAATAGGAATTCTCACAGGCGATGGATGGGCTAACAACCTGTCACTATTTCTGAATCGCCATTCCACCAATAAGCCACCATTTTGCTAAGCGTGGCCATCGAGTCTCGTGACTCTTAGCTCTGTCTACCCCGTCTAAAAGGATAAAGACGTGACGTGATCTGTAAAAAAACTGTAAATTACAGCCAGCAACAGCTATCGCCAGAAAAACGTACGCGGCCCGAGTCGCAGCCACGCTCAGAGCGAGACGACAAGCTGCTCAGCGTCAGCGGCAAGAAGAAGTGTTCGCATTGCGGGGAGGAACTCGGTAAGAGAATCATGATTCCTACTTCGAAAAAAATAACGTTAATAAGAAAGAAAGGCAAATAATATATAGTATAATAATAAGGCGTTTTAACAATAATAGTTAGTGGTTTAAAAAAAAGTCAAACATTTTATATAATTTTAAAGCACAATTTGATGATTTTGTAGCTATAGATCAGGGACGCCGCCGTAAGATCATTGACAATTCTCATATATTTTTCGTAATGTAATAACGCCGAACGTACCGAAAAGTAGGTAATGATATATTTTGCTAACAATTAACAAGTACATTATCCATACAGGCCGCGGCGCAGCCATGATAATCGAATCTCTGTCCCTGTGCTACCACGTGTGGTGTTTCACGTGCGCTGTGTGCGGTACGAGGCTCGGCGACGGGCGCGCAGGCGCGGACGTGCGCGTGCGCGGCCGCCGTCTGCACTGCCACCACTGCTACTCCAGCGACGACGGACGCAAGTTCTCTTGCGTTTAAATTCAAATGTGGAATCCGTTCCTTTTTGAATTTGGAATCTATTTGTGTAAAAAAGTATACATTTGGTGATGACTGGTTTATGATATTAACCTTGTGTTCGGAATATGAAAATTCGGATGCGAGATTGTTTTGTTCAAAATTAACAGTCCATCGACAAGTAATTGAAAGATGGCGTCATAATGAAGGTACCTTATGTTTCGTTTTATTAGTTTAAAATTGACTAAGTTGCGATCTCATCGTTATGATGAAGAAGACTAAATTTATCATCGACTTTATTACTGATTCTAACGCAATATAGTAAAGTGACTTTGTTCTTACTTAGCGCATTAAAGTATTTGTAGATGTCCCTAAAATTGAGTTGATAATTGATCTGAAAATGAAATGAGCATAACCTTTTATTTCTAAACATCATTAAGAATATTTAACGTTACGTGATTTGATTGATAATGGGCGTTGTTAATATTATTTAATCTTTATATACCTATATATCTCCACTTCTGATCCACTTATAGAAAGTGTGAGGTTTAGTGTTTAATGATTAAATTTTACCCAAAAGTAACTACTTATTTGCTAATAATACACATCCAAGAACTAAAGAGGATAGGGTTCTTGGAATTTCGTATTTTTATAAATATTTCTAAAATACCAATTATGAAAACTAATACGACAAAAAAATACAACATTTAAAGTTGTATTAGTTTTGCATCTATGGGAATTATCGCAATATTTGGAAAGCGAGTGTATATTGATGTAGGCGTGATAGTTTTCTACCATGTTGATTGTCAATATGCGCGGGCGCACTCAAAACGTCTCGGCGACTCAGCTAGTCTCTGAGTCCGCTTTTGCACGCTTTTGTATCCACTATTTATATTTTTAAAAAAAACTTTATTTTTATTAACGCACTGGCACTGGCCGCAAAAAAAAAGAATAGCAGGATGCATTCTTTTACGCGGCAATTAAATTTTTTCAGAATATTTTTTGTTTTGTTGTCTTTGGTTCTGGTTAGGGTAGCGTCATATCTTACAGTATTAAGTTATTGTTTTTCAGTTCTACTTTAGTTTTGTGCCATGTCATTTTTTTTCATTTAATAATAACACAAAGTACATAACACCCACTTATTTACGTTTAATCGTTAAAAACAGTTAATAGCAATTTTGAAAATGTGTAATTAGTTTATTCTGGTCTACGTTAAGCTTGTATTTTCGAATATAAATTGTAATATTTTGTAAATAGATTTTTAATTTATATCTTAGTGTGTGTTATTGTTTAGCTTTAATAGTTAGTATTTTAGTTTAAAATAAACATTTAATCCAAAAATGTATCATTTAAATTAATGTTTGTATAAATCCTATTCAGAGTTTTATTTTGTATTTTTACATCACTGTAAACGTTATAATATCTTGTGGTTACTTTGCTGGGTACCTTAATTTAATATTAAAACCTTCAATAATAGTATGAGTTAATGTGATTCTTGCAGACTTGTAGTTAAGTATATTCATTTGAACAACGTGTATATTATATATGTATGTCTATAAGTAACACACTATGTAACAATAAAAATTTAAAAGTTTTTTTTTTTTGACTTGCTAACTCGCTTTAGGTCGCGTCCCATAATTCCCGATTTCAACGGGAATTTTGCATTTCGTCTTAGCGAGCACGTATATCCTAAAAGGAACCCCAAAATTTGAGAATACTTCTAGTTTCTGGATTTTCGTAATGAGTGAGTGAGTCAGTCAGTCAGCCAGTGATCTCTCGATTTATAGATTCGAATTAGAAATAGTAACAGACCCAACAAATTTTGGCTTGACGTTCGCCAGGTAGAGATGACTTGCGTTTCAATGGTTTCACAAAAAGGTATTGGAAAATCGTGCGAGGGGAAAAATAAATGTGAAGCGAACCCCGGGCCCTGAGCCATCATGGCTGAGTTGCCATCGGGATAACGCTCAGATAAACAAGGAGCAGATAGAGTTGTAGTGGATAAGACCGTTGGATAGGTAAGGCCTAGAAGAACTTCATCAGATACAGTACGTTCTTAGCAAAAGACTATATAAAAGCACATTTTTAAAAAAAAAATCTCAGATAAAGAAAATAATACAAATGGCAACACTGTAGTGCGAAGCATGCTATTGATTTGCTTTTCTATAATGAAAAAATAATTCCTATGCATTATTCAAAAGTAAAATCTATTATTAGGTACATTTAAACACTGCAAGAGTAAGAAAACCGATTCCTATCAAGCCTCTAAAATACAATAAATATGAAGAAGTAACGGAGACCTATGATGAAGAAGAATACCTTTATAAGGGATCGCAATTTTTTTGTCTACTTTGAAATAATAACACATCTAGGCATGCATTAAAATTACCACGTTAATCCTCTTACCTGAAGATATAATGGTTGTTAACTATTCCACTAACACGTACAGGAAATCGGATATTGTAAGCTCGCTTCGCTTTAATTACAACATGAGAGTGAAGTTTTCCCACTAAACTTCCCACGGGTACGGTCGAGGCCACAGCTCAGACCGGAAGTGCTTCGATTAACAATGGCGGACATCAGTTTCCGTTCGCCATTGACATAACCAATCGATTAGCTTCGGTGATCTCAAAGTAATTTATTATGTGTGGGATAAATTCAGTGAGTAACACAGAATTAAATTAAGTAGACCATGCATGTCTCATCGTCTGTAGAGAAAGCAAGCATGCCTTTATTTAATATTTATCTAGATATCACAATTGATATCTATGCTGATATTATTGTCGTGAAGAATATGACAATACAGTTTATGTTTGTCAATTACCGCCATTTAGAAAATAAAAAATTATGAGGTGGTCTTATAATGCGCGGCGATTATTCTAAATGATAATAATAAAAAGTGTTTGATTGCTTCTGAAGTTGAACGCGCTGATTTCCTAGTTCAATTTAAATAAATATTTCAGTCTGTCAACTATAAAAATAATGTTTTAAGCCAGTGTTTAATACTCTGTTTATAGTTTTTTGTCTCGTCATTTCATCGGAAACGGGAGAAGTGTGATTAAAACCGCTGGTAAGTCATTATTGTCATATATACATATGTATGTATAAGAAAACTTCGTCGGCTGATCCCACTTTTATAACGTTATTTTACAGCTTAATGTGACACAATTAAACATAACTCATTTTTCGTTTGAGACCGTGAAAAGCTATCTATGTACATGATTTACGCTAAATGATTGTATGTCAAATGGCCATTTTACACTGCAATTATGTGGTCTAGTGATATTATATGTCTATAATGATTAATCTCTGAATGATCTAATCTAGACTAATACGCAATGAAATTCAGAAATTAGACATTAACATGTTTGTTATTAATTATGACTGGTGTATTTAAATAAATTTAAAATTTCGTCTAGTACTATTAAAGAGCTATGATTTGTAATGATAACACATGTTAAACTGACACCCTCGCTTTTGCGTCGAAGGTTAAAATAATATTCGTACTACGTTTATTTAAGTATCTAAGTACATACCTGTTTTTTTTACTATGGGAGACAAAATATGTAGATTGCCATATTTTCCTCAACAGACAAAAAATTCAATCTAGATCATTATAATTACAATCCGTCACAGATATATTATCAACTTTTGTTAAGCTGACAATAATAGTTACGTACATTATGAGACAATAAGGACAGCAATAAATTTTTGTTACTCAAATATAAAATGCACAAAACTGTGCACAAAAAAAAAGAAAGGAAATTAAAAAAAAAAACAAAATAACATTGGGAAGAAATCTGACTGATTTCTTGTTTAGTTTAATTACACTCTTTGCTTCTAGATGGCGGTGTAGTAAGTCACGTCAGATACGACCTGAGGAAAACCTTACACCAGTTTTTATTTCTTTATTTTTTTAATAAACATATAGTATATAGTAGTCGTAGTGTTTTGGCTAGATGTCAGCGATGTAAATTGTAAATTAGACAATGATACTTATTAAATTAAAACTCAAGCAAGAAGCTTCAAGAAGATGTTTGAATGCCACAATGAAGGAATGGAGAATTTTGACTACCTCTCTGCTTCACTGATCGAGGTATTTATACTACTTATATACGTTTTTCATAAGACTAAACAGGCAAACAGGCATACAGCCTACCTTTTGGGAAGTGTTCACTGATCAAGGCGTTTACACTATGATATGGAGAGTTAAAATATACTTACTTAGCAGCAAAGCGTTATTTTACGCATTTAACAATTTGACATTCGAGTAGAATGCATATAATCAGAGCCGGATTAACCCTGCCAGAAGCCCTAGCCAGTTCAATTCTCGGGGCCCCCTTTTACCCTTTTATTACTCTTGACTGACCGAAGTGCGTATTAAAATATTTGCCTTCTACCCCCGGTTCCGAGTACGATTCTCGACATATGGGAACCCACCACACATTCCCACCGCTGTGTTTCCTGTTACGGCCAGGATTAACAGCGGCGACCAAATGAAGACAAATGAGCGATTAAGCCCATCGAGTCAGGATAATCAAAGGCTGTCGTATTATTTATTTTTAAAGAAAAGAGGAGAAGTAGGAAGAGAATTTTTTTTCTGAATACATTTATTCAGAAATTAGTCCTTCATAAGCATAACGTTTTTTTTTTTCTTGGTGTGTGCATGCACGGGGCGAGTCGATGATGCTGGACAGTTGCTAACTCTGCCTAATGGTCAATCCGGCCCTGCATATAATGTCTTATAACGATCCTTTGCGGCTCCAACACGTGATCTTTGTAACCGAATACCAAATCCACGTTTCTCGGAGACCATTACGAAGACAACACGGACTTCCTGACTGACCGTCAGGAATAGACAATCATCTACTTTACCTCGGTTTAGATGTTTACAAGAGAACTGATATATTTCATGCCAATACGCTGTTTTTTGTATTTATTTTGGCTACAAACAGTCATACATTGAACTAAAACTAAAGACAAGGGGTGCCGAAATATAAATTACTCAGGAGGACCCGGGTTCGATCCCTGTTCAAATTAAGATGGAAAATGTTTTTTTGTTGACGGCCACGTTTATCACTATTCAATAAATGAAATTACGTTTTAATATATGTAAATATAGAGTCTATAAGTAAGTAAGTCATAACACAAGTCTCGAACTTTGGGGCTAACTTCATTTATGTAACTTGTTTCTATATATTTATTTAAAATCTCTCCTGTACATTTTGCAGTTTTCTTACCCGACTGCGGCAGAAGAAGGATTATTTACATGTATGATAATAGTACCTAAATTATATCACTTGATTGGTACTGAAGTCTGTTTAATTTTAACTTTTTATATAACTTAGATGACACATTGTGAGCATCTGAAATAACTATAGTACTTATAACAAGCTAAGCATAAGTAAGTATACTCGACGACTTATCAAGTTATCCAGCATGGACCTCTATAGTGCGGTAATAGAACTCAATTTGCAGTGTATATGAGTAGGTCATCTGCTGTTGATTGTACTTTGATTAAAGTTAGTGAACCGTGTTTTTCTTCTGTGACTTGCAGATGTTGGATCATGTTTCTAATCTGAATCTGGAGTCATTAGGAGCATAATCTAAATATTATTACGAAATACGTATAACTTAGATGATTTTGTTGGCTTTTTATTATCAATTTTTTTAGCGCTAGCAACATTAATTGCTGGGTTTGTACCATCGCTCAACAAAATTGCTCACGCCAAATGCTATGTAAAAAAACCTTGCAAAAATGTATTCGTGTCATAGATTTATTGTATACTGGCGTATCCACACAAACATTAATTCTATTATTTCTTGTCCCATTTTCATAATATTATGAAATAACTAAATTTTTTACGACTAATTAGGCAAACTGGCATACCTTTTGAGAAGTATTTTCTGAAGTCTACGCATGATTGAATAAAACTCTGCGAGTATTACACGCGCGTTTCAACTGCTATTTTAGGGCGTGTCGGATCTCCGAATTAACTTTTCAAAGACAGTTCCATTTTATCCAATAAATACCCAATAACAATACAATTAGCTACCCAATTTAAACAATACAACAATTCGTACATCACATAGCCGCATACAGCCGGCATGCTCCGTCCGGTGAGTGGGTGAGCCGGAGGTCCAACTTCCCCGCCCTCCCTATTTGGGGAAGGCGGGGTTTTTTAATAGGCGGCAACGCTTCTGTGACCCCGCGGGTGTTGCAGTTGTCTATGGGCGGCGGTGATCACATAACATCACGTGACTCGCCTGCTCGTTTGCCTCCCACTAACATAAAAAAATACTTACTTATAAAAAATGCAAATTTCATGATGGTATTCGAATCTCCGTAAATATTGTGACTTCAGTTATCTCTCTGTGTCTAATAAAATGTAAATTCAAAATATCTTTATTGTACTTATATAGGTAGGTACTATACCTACTCGTATAATATTCCATGGGTGGATTCTTATCTTAAGTACCTAAACTCAAAAAACTAGATCCACTTAATTGCTTGTTATATAGCATGTTTTTCAATAAACATGTTTTCCTATCTTTTTCCTCTGTACATACTTCTCATTGTCATGAGACCACTTAAGCGATAAAGCCTTGTGAACCATTGTTTATCGCGGACATTATTCATAGATTTCATCTGCAGTATGCTAATTCACAATTAAGTCTTGACAAAGGTCTTGGTATACTGAACATGAGATAATCAGTAAGTTAGGTATCTGTAAATTACATCATGCTGGTACTGTCAGTAAACAAAAATTCGCTTTGTCTCATCGGAATACCAAACAAACAAGATTCACAATGTGTAGCTATTACGACGCGAAATTCAATCATTCATTCTAAGGTACACTTTGGTAGATATCTACCAAATAAAAATAGAATAAAAAATTGCAACAGTGTGAAGATGGTTTTAGGGCAGAAAGGTGCGCTGTTCATCTCGGCTGGCTCAATTGGTGGACAATAGACTGGTCGTTCAGTGTCGCGCCGCCGCCCGCATGCCCACGACGCGCCGCATTCTCTCCTCACGGTGGTTCCGTTCGCGCCGGTCCCCCAACCCTGAAGAGCTAGATGTCGTCCGACCCAGGACCCTACCCCGCGACATGGAGCGCCGCCCGCGGGTCAGCCGCGTCCTCAGCTCCCCGGCGAGGACGCAGCACCAAACGCAACCCCTCGATGAAGAATCCCTCGAAAGGGCCTACCCCTCCATGGGACACCTGGAGTACGTCCTTGCCGGATCATCCCCGCCGGCAGAAAGCGCCCCCAATATGTACGACAGCTTCGAAGAACCACCTTTGGACCTAACTGCGCACATTTGCAGCGACTCTTTGCGTCAGAGTGCGCACGAACAGATGAGAGCGGTCGGAGGAAGGTTACGGCTACTAGACGAGTTGGAATCCGGTGTTATCACGGTGGAATCCGCTTCAGATACTTTTTCTACCGCTACGGAAGCAGAAAAAAATGTGTGTTTATTTTGGGCGGCGTTCCTCAAGCTCGCTAATTGGTTGCCGCCGCTAGTCGAAGCGGGCGCCAATCCCCTGTACTATGACGCTCTCGGCCTCTCCCCTCTTCACGTAGCAGCGTTCAGCGGATCTACGGACTGTGCAAATTATCTCCTGTCTTGCGAAGTTGATCCCAATTACATGCCAAGATGTTTCGCGCCTCTGCACTGTGCCGCTTTCGGTAACTCCGTGCAAGTAGCTAATTTGCTAATCAGCCGCGGTGCGTCAGTCCATGCGGCAGTTAAATACGTCAATTGTGAAGGAGGTTTGCTACACTGTGCGGTTAGGGCCAACTCGGTAGAATGTTTGAAGTTGTTTATTTCGCATGGCGTCGACGTGAATCAAATTGAATCTGGCGGTACTAACGCTATTCACCTCGCTGCTGATTTGGGAATGATTCAATGCTTGACCATACTTTTGGAGACGCCTGGTGCTGACCCTAACGTACGAACGCGGGTCGGAGATCGAGAATCAACAGCATTACATTTAGCCGCTGATGGAGGTTTTATAGAATGCGTTGACTTACTCCTCGCAAAAGGAGCTGACGCGAGTTTAAAAAACCATCGTGGTTTCACAGCTTTACATTTGGCTGCTCGTTCGGCAAGTTTGGAATGTGTGGAGTCTTTGCTAAGAAAAGGAAATGCTAATCCTAATTCCATGGATTTTGACATGAGGACGCCGCTTCACGCCGCTATCGGAAAATCGGACAGCGCGTGCGATATCATAGAAACTTTGATCAGTTGGGGTGCAAATGTAAATCAAAAGGATGAATATGGCTTTACACCGCTGCACTTGGCTGCACTTGACGGGCTGTCCGCGTGCGTCGAGACATTAATCTATCATGGCGCTGACGTCACCACAAGGTCTAAAAAAGGCAATTCGGCTCTTAACGTAATTGCTCGAAAAACACCTGCATCCCTCGCCATGATCACCCGGAAATTGGACTGTGCGATCACACTGCACCACTCCCAAAGCAGTAATAGAGAAGTCGAATTGGAACTGGATTTTCGTAGTATTCTTCAACATTGTTACCCCCGGGAAATAAGTTATCTCAATACATTCGTAGACGAAGGGCAAAAAGAGGTTCTTTTACATCCATTATGTTCTGCATTTTTATATATCAAATGGGAAAAAATACGTAAATATTATGTGGCGAGATTATTCTTAAGTTTCATATTCGTGCTTTGTCTCACCCTGTATGTTTTGACTGCTCTTGCGCATAACTGTTACAACGGAAGCAAAGATATGGAGGAAACGATTCAGGAACAAGAGCTCTGTCAAAAGCAATCTATTCTCGGAGACCTATTGAGAAAAAATCCGTTTGTTATTGAAATGCAGTGGTGGGTTCTAGCCGGCATCACGATATTTGAGATCTTCAGGAAAGTTTACGGTATCGCCGGTTACTCTACTGTTAAACAATATCTGATGCAATGTGAAAACATTATCGAATGGTTTGTAATTGTGAGCGTCTTTCTCATTTCCTACATTTACACAAACATAACGTATACATGGCAAAACCACGTCGGAGCATTTGCTGTGCTAGCTGGCTGGACTAATTTGATGATGATGATTGGTCAGCTTCCGGTCTTCGGGACTTATGTCGCGATGTATCAAAAGGTGCAAAAAGAATTCGCAAAATTACTAATGGCTTATTCCTGCATATTAATTGGTTTCACGATAAGTTTTTGCGTCATATTTCCTGATTCGTCATCGTTTGCGAATCCTTTCATGGGTTTTATAACTGTATTGACAATGATGATTGGCGAGCTGAACTTGGATTTATTATTGAATGAGCCGGATGGCAACGATCCGCCCGTCCTATTGGAATTCTCCGCTCAGATAACGTACGTGCTATTCTTGATGTTCGTCACTGTCGTACTCATGAACCTGCTAGTTGGCATTGCCGTCCATGACATTCAAGGCCTCAGGAAGACCGCAGGCCTGTCCAAGTTGGTGCGTCAGACTAAATTGATATCGTACATGGAAATGGCTTTGTTTAACGGATATTTGCCTAAATGTTTGCTTAAGATTTTGCATTCGTCAGCACTTGTGTCTCCTCAAGCGTACAGGGTAGTTTTGAGTGTGAAGCCACTAAATCCGAGTGAGAAAAGATTACCCAGAGATATAATGATGGCAGCGTACGATATAGCGAAAATGAGAAAGCAATACGGGCATACAATATCATCGAGCGGATCAACAACGGGAGCTTATTCGTGTTTTAAAAAGTACGAAAATAACAATGATTCTAGCTACAGAGAGTACGGTTATTCTTCTGGGCTGGGGAGTTTGCAGGCTAGATTGGACGAAACGTCCGAGAGTGTGCGTCAGTTGACTCAGGAAGTGAGGGAATTAAAGAAGTTAATAAGCGCCCAGCAGCTCGTGATTCAACAGGCTTTGGCCGGAGCGATGGACAGCCGTTGATGATATAATGGCCGAGCCATTTGGTTTCAATGCCAACGGTACATAAGTCAATAAACTATAGCAAGCGTGCATTGTCCAACATTTTGTACTCGTTTAGATCCATTCTGGACGTTGCGGACTTAAAATTCTGAGCGGTGATATTTTTGCTTTACATTTCATTAGGCGTAAGTTTGTAAGGTTATTGTTAGAATTTGTTAAGTAACGCAGGGCGTACTGACAGCCGTCTCTCATACACATCGTGTTTATATTGTGATATATGATATTATGAGAATAAATTAATTTTCATGAGTAATCATGTATTTTATTTCTTTGTGTTATTAAAGTATGTAAACTATTCGAAGAAAACTTGAAGAGATCGAAATCATAGACGAATCTACAAGACTGTAGACTGATTAGAATGTACAATAAAAATATCGATTTATATGAATTCTTTGGAATATAATTGACGATAAATGAATATTATATTATCCTAGATTTTCTTATCAATTTATTATACATACATACAAAATCATTATTGTATATTATTTTCAGAACATTTGCACGTTCAAAAATATTCTTTGTTTAGATTATAACAGAAATAACAAAAACAAGCTCAGTGACACCGAATAGTTAACATGTCTGTCTTCTACTTAGGGTCACGGGTTCGATCCCCGGTCGAGTCAAGAAGGAAAGTTATTTTTTTAGCAACATACCTCTCTCTCTTATAGTACAATTAGTGCTTCGTTTAATCAGTAAAATAGCAAAGATGTATGATACCTTTAGTTCAAGAAACAAGGTTTTTTTAGCAAAAAGATATTTATTACAAGTAATCTATCACAGGCGCTAAATAAAATCAGAAAATGTACAACAAAACACATTTACTCGTTCTCAACTAAAATAAACATTTAATATTTGACACAGTTTGATCACAGTTACTATTAATTGCCATTTTTTTTTTAAATTAAGCCTCTACCAAAGTTATTTTTAAGGGCTGATTTTTCAAAGTAATAACTAGTTTTAGTATGCGTAAGAAAAGTATGTGGACTAGGTTAAAAAATAAATAAATAATTTAAGATTATTGCTAAATAATCTTAAATTATTCTCTGGCAATATGAAGTCATTCTGCAGTCTCGTGGTCCACTACCCTATTAGTTTGGCTAATGAATGACACAATCGTATATAGATAATATTATGTTCATTTTTACTAGAATTTCAACAAAACAAACAAACTGAATTGGCTAAATATAAATTTGCACATTTAATATCGATATTTTATGGCATCTATTTTAGTGTATGAGTCCATTTTAGTCTGTTTTTTTTAATGTTAGAGGGAGGCAAACGAGCAGGCGGGTCATGTGATGTTAAGTGATCACCGCCACCCATAGACAACTGTAACACCCGCAGGGTCACAGAAGCGTTGCCTGCCTATAAAAACCCCTGCCACGCGAAAATGTATCTTGTTACAATTGAATAAATTTCAAATTTGTCTGCTAGGTTGCGGTATACGGAGCGGGTGACGGGAAATGGTCTTTCTGGCCTATACTTTAAATAAAATAGAATGTATGCGGCTGTAGCTCTAACTGTGCCATTTTGGCCAGCAGTCTGTGGAGTCTCCGGTGTGCGCGCGCGGCGGTGCCGCTGGTGACGCCGGCGGCGGGGCCTGCGGGGGGCGCGCCGCCGGGGCCCGACGGCGCTCCCCCCGCGCCCCCCGCACCCGCAGCACCCCCCGCCCCCGCCCCCGCCCCGTAGCTCCGCACCGCTTCTGGCTTCACCTCGCGGCACGCGTCGAGGCGTTGTTGGACGTGGCGAGGCATCTGGGGGCAATGTGAATTTAAATAGATAGGTATATTTTTTTGATGTAATTCGGAAATTAGTTTATTATGGATTGACACGGTAGAGTAAGATAAGAATGTGGCTGATGGATCCGAATAATCTTTTAACTACATGGTCACATATGTAGAAGGTAAAGGTTGACAGTGTAGAAAGCCAATGGTTACTACCTATTATGTGCACATAACAAAAGAACATCATTTTCTATCCCGTGTTTTATAGGGTTCAGTACCTCTTAAGATAAAAATGGAACTCTTATAGGATCACTTTGTTGTCATAGTTTTTATTTATGCAATAAAAATACAATAACTATGACTCAATTGTCGTGATGGGTGAACGTTTCCTTATATACTTATATTGGTACGGAACCCTCAGTACGCAAGTCCGACTTGTTCTTAGCCGGTTTTTTTCAGGGTGAAGGGAGGTCTGTGCCCATCAGTAAACAGAAGGCTAAAATGATAATGATAAAGCAGTATTTCGCGTTCATGTATAAAGTACCAAGCTACAAACTCGCTGTATATATATCACACCTTCGGTGCAATAACGTCACTTATGCAATTTTTTTCAAAACTGAACTGAGTATTAGAAAATACTTCTAATCCACCTCTTTACTTGGTGCGTTATTGTCACTTATGTAATACGCATTAGTTTCCTTGTGAGGGCACTAGTGTCGTAGGATTGTGGCGCGAATCTGGACGGCACTGGGAGAAACAACGTTTAACGTCAGTTGCGGTAAAAATTAGGTAAGATGCATAAGTGACGTTATTGCACCGAAGGTGCGATATGTTATACTTACATTGAATAAAGGAGAGTGTAATATAGGTATCCAAAGAGGTAATAGTTTGTTCAGAACGGTGGAATTACACTCCAACAGAGATTCCAGTAGACTTAGAAAATGTAGGTTCACTGTTTCGGCCAACTGGAAAAGAAACAACTAGGTGTAATACAAAACATCGAAGTAGTACTTAGTTCTAGAATGGAGTTAGCATCCAACGTAAAAATGTATCTTCTAAAATTCTTGTTGAACATTTAAGGCCCGAGTTCACCGACTTAATCTAATCAGTGGACTCAGCTCTTAGAGCAGAGTTTACCAACTTTCTATCGAGCCTAACACTCGTATAAAGATAGTAATAGGTCATAATTTTGCTAGCATTTTCAATAAACAGTTGATTATATATATATTGATATGAAATAAATTTAACGGATTTTATCGCGGTTTGATCACTACACATAAAGGAATTTATACTGTTTTTA
>JADGIL010002680.1:0-19509 GCA_020352625.1 Cactoblastis cactorum
TGTTACAGTTTTTATGTGACTGATGCAGTTAATAGATGTGTGCACTGAGCGGCTCAAATGGAACTACAAATGCAAAATTAGAAAATATAATAATAAATCAAGTAACCACCTGCCTCGATTGATCATTTGATAATGATTATGGCGGGCGTCCGAATCCCTTTGCAATAGCCCAGTCCCAGCCCATCCAAATATCATTCCATAGCCCATATTTTCTTGTCCATATATTTACAATAGTTTCCCCTCCTGCCGGGACCTGCTCATGGGTACATCATCATTGATGTATTCGCGAGCGGGTTTTGGCGGGAGAACTCCATTACAACAAAACTCTCCAAAGGGCCTCTACGTGTTAGACCTGTGTCCCCACGCAAGCCTTTCGAAAAGTCCGGGTCACCAAGCCCGTGATTATGTAATAGAGAAAAAAATAATCGATGTACATACATTAAAATAATACTGGCTGAATTGAGAACCACCTCCTTTTAAAAATAATAATAAATTCATTTATTGCTCGCCAAGACAAAACAGTACATGTTTTTACAATTTAAAGTTAACAATGTATATTTTGTAAAAAAATCTTTGCTTATGATATATACAGAAGAAAACTTCACTTTGCCGTTCGATATTAAGAAACTTTTAGCTTATTTATATACTTCTTCCTGTTGTCGCCCCAATTAAATACAAATGAGAAGAAAAATATAATTTATGAACTAAGTCAACTTGTGCTGTCTCGTTTTTGTCCATGTACAGTCAGCATATCAATCCTTAAAAATTATATTATCAGGAAGTGAGTATTTTACTTGCCCTGGGCTTTATTATTATTAGCACATTGTCTTGAAAATTTACGAACGTGATGCTTTAAAATTAAAATATTTTATTCAGAAATTAGACCCTAATAAGGACATTCAATATTTAAATCAATATTTAATTAAGAATGATTCTCGATCCAATAATGAGAAGTTAGAAATCATCGGTCATGAATCTCTAAAGCAGAAATGCTTTTTTATTGAATTCGATTGATACTGGCTGTACATACTTACTTCTTTTTTCTGAAATAGGTATATTCCGTAATAATTGGCCATGGTGACGCCACGCGATATAATTTCAATCCCAGTATTCTGACAGTCCTTTCACCACAGTTATTTATGTATCTTACTAAATCACATTAAAATATGATAATCAATTCTCTATTTGGTTTCTTAATTTAAAATTAAACATATTTAAAATACATATAATATAATTTTGGAAAGCGATAAAAAAATTTAATGGCCTTGGTTTTGGGTGTTTGATTTGTATCTATATATGTATTTATTATAAAATATAGTATCATTGAGTTAGTATCTCATAATACAAGTCTCGAACTTAGTTTGGGGCTAACTAAATTTGTGTGATTTGTCTCTATTTATTTAATTAGTACAGTGGCGACATCATGACATCAGTAGCCAATATTTCCTTGATCTGATCACAAAAATAAAAAAATATTAATATGGTATCATCCATATTTGTCAATTTATCTATACATATATACTACTCGTAATTTGAAACTTGCCAGCAATTTTATACCGCGTTGCCTCTACTGTAGAATTTACTTTACATTGTAGTAATTATGTTAGGCTAAGGCTTCAGAGGCTTATCTTGAGATCAGCGGGGTTTTATACCTATCATCAACATAATAAAATTATTTAATCGGAAATAATAGTAAATGTAAGTTTCAGAAAACTATTTTTAAAATATACATACATATATGTAAAATACCCACAACATAAACATTTTTTTTTTAATTTATATGGTCTGCAATCTAAATTAAAATAGCCACAACCCCAGTACCCCAGATATTTAAGACAAAAACAAAGCTAAAGGTAATTATTAAATTTAATATTAGATTATGTACAAACTAAAATTAACGTAAAGTATAGTATCTAATTAAGTATCAATTTGAAAAGTTTATACTTTGATATAACATGATACTCTAATTATCGGGGGCTAAGGCTCACTTTGGATTGTAGCGCCGTCAAAAAAGAAATCTCTGATAAAGATTCTGTTTTCGAATTATTTTTAATAGGGGCGCCACTGGTCTCTAAGGTACGGTCTTAAAAATAAGCACGTCCAATTTAGGGCAGCGAATTATTTTTGCCATTATCTATTGTAATAAATAAATTAAGTTGCAATATTGTTATAATTTATTTAACATTAGGAATCTCATTATATTTAAATGCTATATTTTTTGTACACACTCCTTCTACATAAAAAAACTATATTTTTAAAAAGTTAACGTTCAATTGAAAGTCTATTTAAGTTGAAAAAAGGACCAATATGTGGTCCTCATTTTCGCTACACAATATTCGATTAAGGAGACAAATATATTTGTATTAAAACTTGTAACTTTTTATAAACATTTATTTATAGGCTACATTAATGCTCGTGTTTGCTTTTTACGATTATACGTAGAACGATAGTACAATATTGTTATAGTAAGATTAGATAGAAATATTTCTATAGCAAATAAGCTTATAGGATTTGGCCGAACAAAAATATCAAGCAAATGTTAATTTTTCAAACAGAAGGAGTGTACATTTTACTGTTACTTTTATGCCCAATAGTGTACAATATTTACTGCGTGTAGTATAGTAACAGTTCATTGCACTGACATTCCGTTGTTTTTACTGCAAATTATTCAATGAAAATAATAACTATTTGGCAAAAATGTGTTTTAAAATATATATGTAAATCACTATCACAGTCCTCAGGCAGGAAACTATTGACGTATGTATGCTGCTCTCTTTCTCACATATCGTCCGTCTCTTACAAAGAATAGAAAGAAAGTACCGAGTGGTGTATAATTTGCAGTGAAAATAAAATCATGATGTTCCAACGGATAAATTTCAAATTGTTTGAATATTATATAAAAATTATCCATACTAATATTATAAATGTGAAAGTGTGGTTGTTTGTCCGTCTGTCACGTTCAAAAGGAGCAACGGATTAGTGTGATTTTTGTATGTGGAGATAGTTTACTTGGGCTGGAGAGTGACAAAGGCTATTTTGCGTCTTTTTCTATTCCCCTACCCCCCTAATATTGACGCAAGCGAAGCCGCAGGCAAAAGCTAGTGTTAATATAATTTGAGCATTCATACAGACTGATAAAGTAAGTGATAAAATCCAAAAAGCAACTGCCCTTTTGTTATTGTTATAATATTATTTTGTATTGTATTTTTGTATCTCATTACTATTCCAAAAATATTATTATGTGCAATAATATTGGTTTAAGATTAGAACCTGTATGTTGATTTGTGTTCCGAATTTAAATGTTTATTATAGATGTTTAAAAACTTTTTTTTTTTACATATATATAAGAATTTTTTTGTTACCAGTACTTTTTGTTGCCATACTTAACGATTGTGATGCCCGTTGTAGGTACAATAGTGATACGCCGTTGTTGTAAAGTTGGAAATCATTCCCATTAAAACATTTTACACATAAATATGACTTTGATTTTTTTTCAGGCCCTTTGATAACAGAGGTTTTTGTCTTTATATAATCACATGAAATATTCGCAACTATCCTGTGATTTCACCTAAAGTCGGAACTATCAGTCTAATTTGAAAATATGTTTGTAAACAGAAATATTTAAGAGAATTGCTATCTAACGAGACAGTAAAACGATCGATAGAGAATTATGAGATTGTAGAATGCCAAGGTAAAAGCAAAAAGAGTAATTTATTATTCCCACTGGAGAGCGTAGCTAGTTTACTTAATCCCAGAACCACTTTATTACTGCATTACTACATTTTTGTGATATTTTCTACAGATTTTTTTTTAAATATTGCACCTTCAGTGCAATAACGTCACTNNAACTGACGTTAAACGTTGTTTCTCCCAGTGCCGTCCAGATTCGCGCCAAAACCGTACGACACTAGTGCCCTCACAAGGAAACTATGCGTACTACATAAGTGAAAATAGTATTTTCAAAGTATTTATTTTTAAAAGTATTTTCTAAAACTCAGTTCAGTTTTGACAAAAATTGCATAAGTGACGTTATTGCACCGAAGGTGCGATATAGGTTTGGAGTTTAACATTGTTATTTAAAAGCATGTCTTATTATACATAGGTACATCTATCTCACAAAGTAAGAGAGGTTGTTCATTTGTCAAACATATCAACGTATGACCAAACAACTAGACTCACAATCTCGCCAAAAAAATTCCTCGGCAAAACACTACTCATCGCGTTAATTAGCAGTCTTCAACTAGTTTCGTTAAATTGACATGGTTTCAACTTGCACACATTAAGACTTATTTACTAATACTCGATGCTGGAAATGGAACTTTGTGGAAATAATCATAGTAGTTGTCATCTTTATGATGACGTATTTAAGTAAGGACGATATTTTATTTGGAACTGTGAATCTAGTTTTTTATTGTTGACCAAAAATCACACACAATGTTAATTCGTCTCAAAAAAGCTATAAATTTACCACAATACCTATTTTGTAAAGTTAATTTGTCGGTATTTTTTTACTGGCACAATTAAAGAGAGAGAAAATTCGCAAGCTTAAAGGGCTTCGCTTTAGTTTGAGTATAAATTTAGGTGGTATTAATTTTTCTTTAATTAATTTGCTTTGATATCCTAACAGTATAAAATACAGCAGATATAATATTCCTTTTCAAAATAATACCACAGATATTAAGCGGGATTTCAGCGCTTGTGTATTGGTCGCTAAAATCGATGAGGGCAACACTAGCTACGGCGCATCACATCTCTGTTTGGCGCCTTTTAGCTTCTGAATAAAGAAACTAATTCACCAAACCGCCGCGTGCTCATAATGACGTCTGATTAGAATCTTATACAAATGTGTTTTGTGAATTAGGTAGTGTAATTATTTACAATGACTAGAAAAGTATTTTATTAAAAGTTCTTAACAGTTTATAAAATATAGCAATTCTATTTAAAAGAAAAAAAGAGGTGTGTTGATTAATTTTTAAACAATATATATATGAGCTATAAGCACAGATCATAAAAACATAAGGCTATAAGATATGTTTTAATAAAAAGTTTCTAGCAGAAGACGTCTCATGGTGGTGGCATTATGCTGCTGTCGAGGTCGGAGTCAATCGTCTGAAAATATTTAAGGTGATGTGATGATGTTGTTCCGAAATTCTGGTAGTCTGTAGCTTGATTAAGATGAAATGTATTTACTTAATACTGACGTGAAAAACTGCCTTTGAAGGTCTTAAATAAATAAAATTGAAATGTCTGTTTATAATATCTATAACGAATATATAATATCTATAGCGAGCTAGTATATAATATGACAATACAATATTCAATATTGCACCAAACGAAAAAAAAAAAAATTTAATAAAATCAAATAAAGAAGCATTAGGTACAATTATTGGTAGAATTTAATCTGTAAGGTCGAGCGATTCTGAATGGATGAACGATTCGATTATTGAAATCTAATTTCATTGGATGTAATTGAAATGGATTTAAAGAGAAACTCAAGTCGGGCAAAGTAAATCTCTTTTGTTAGTAATAAATCGAGGCATGAACTTATGTAGATTGATTGTTCAAATCCCTTTGCCCAATTTTGATATATTGCACGAACACCAAAATAAAAAAAAACAAATCCAAATATTTATTCAGAAATTAGACTTTCACAGGTACTTTTTCACGTCAATTTTTAAGAAACAGTTATATCTCAATCAAGCTTCAGACTACTAGAATTTCGGACCGACCTATATTGGCTGATAATACGGTAAAAATTCTGTTTTACCATCATGTCCACATCTCGGAGGGCTTTCTCCAGCTCCAACAGCCCTGGATCGTCAGGAGTGAACACGCGGCACTCCTCTTCAAAAAACCGCTCCATCTTCAGCGCTAACTCCTCGTTTCGAAGGTTCACGCGCTCGTAGCTCGAGTCTACTGGTTCTGTGGAGTCTGTCACTTCGGTGGATAAGCTCTGAAAACTGTATTCAAACTGTTTGCAGAGATCGAATCATTACATGTTTTCGCAAGTAACCATGACTTTAAAATTAAACTATTTCCTATAATAAAATGAAAATCTGGTCAAATGAAGCAGTGGATTGCTTCTTGACAACGATATCTTTAGGGTTCCGTACCAACCTGGCCGTCACCAGCCTGGTGACAACAGACAAACAGCGAAGCCTTAGTAATAGGATTCCCGTTTTACCCTTCGGGTACGGAACCCTAAAAAAAATTCTCATAATATTTGCCGTTTGGTACGGAACTCTTCATGCGCGAGTCCGAGGAACTGTTATACACATTAGGGTATTTTTGATCTGTGGTATTTTAAAAACTATCTATGTTTCTTACACGTCGTCTGTTTTAAACAAAATGTATATGGTAGAACTTTATTATGGCATGTCCTATATCATAAAAATATTGGTAAACAAACAAGAGGGTCACCTGATGTTAAGTGATCTCCGCTGTCCATTGAGAATTGCAACATCACTGGTGTAAGAATTGTATTGCCTTCAAGGAATATTTCCTTGAAAGGAAAGGACTCACTCAATTAACTCGTTTTTCAAAGTACCACTGTCGTATCATTCCAATTACACTGACCTGTGTAGAGAAGCGAGATAGTCTGATGGAAATGCGTCGAGCGCGGCTCTCATGTCGGCCCACGGGTCACTGGAACTGCGACTCTTTAACTGGTAACAAGAATAATAAACATAAGAATCATACACAATTATTGGGTGTTGAAAATTATGAAATAAAAATTCATGTATTGCTTTAAAGAGCAGTAATTATTAAAAATAAAGAAAAACTTTTCTTAGAATTATATAACAAGAGATAAGACAGACTTTAGACAAAATCGTATTTAAAAAAAAATAAGGGTAAGTATAGACTCAAAGAAATCAAAGCTTTGTAATCTCAGATATTTTCTGCTTAATTGGGGCTATTTTTAAAAAATGAAGTATTTAAATGACTTTTAGAATGAGGAATAACGTGGTATTGTATTTTTTTTTTATCCCGGTTACTCCGAATCCACTGATGTTCGGTGCCCAGAGTCCGCCTATTGTAATGTCTGATAAAGGGGGTACTTATTGAGTTGTTTAAATGTTTTACACAAAAGGCTAAGAGCGTGCATGATAAGATTGAAAATATCTAGGTAACAAAAGAAGTATGTCGTATTAAGTGGAAGTACATATGTAGTCTCTGCCTATTTCTATGCAAAAAAGTATGATCATATGTGTACGTGAGTAAATTTAAGTTTTAAGATATAGGAAATTTAATGTTTTCTATAAGATAAATAACAAATAAACTAGATATCGGTACCACCTCGTCTTCTAAGATATTTATTATATATATTTTTTTTATGTAAGAGGGAGGCAACGAGCAGGCGGGTCACATAATGTTAAGTGATCACCGCTGCCCATGGACAACTGCAACACCCGCGAGGTCACAGAAGCGTTGCCGGCCTTTAAAAAGCCCCCGCTCTCCCCAAAAGGTAAGTTGGGCCTCCGGCTCTCTTACTCACAGGACGGAGCATAGCGGCTAATAGCCGCCATTCAGGCGTGGGTCTTTTGTGGGAGTGTGTCATTCATGATACAGGCTAAAAAAAGCAACAATGTTCTCACCTTCCTGTACCTGTAGTAATCTATCTCGGAGTCCGTCAAAGCGCGCGACAGCGCCATGCTGGAGTCTGTGCTCGCTGTCGCAATATCTTCGTCTTCTAAGCTTCCAGATATAATGCTATCACTCCTATCGCATAAAACAAAACAGGAAGTTACTAAGCCCTACTTTCATTTCATATGTGTAAAATGAGTTTGTAAGTTTGACGATTGAATACCTATTGTATTAATTTAACTGTCTACGTAGAATTATTATTATTAATTTATAATAATAAATTAATCTATACTAATATTACAAGAGGTAACATTTGTAACTTTGATTATTTGTTTGTTTGTAAGGGTCAATCTTTTTTTTTATGTACGGAGGCAAACGAGCAGGTGGGTCATGTGATGTTATCGCCGCTACCCATAGACAACTGCAACACCCGCGAGGAAGTGGGCACGGGTAGGTAGGCTAGCGTGAGAAATTCAGACGACATCCCAATAAATCTCAAAGACATTTAATACGTCTAGAGTATAATTTAAAATAAGCTTTTCCGTTAATACCTGACAGTTAGTGAGTCAGGCTCCGTCCATACATAAGGCGCGGCGGTTATGTCTTCCGGGAGATCCAAGTCGCTTACCATCAGGTGGCGGTTAGGTGGCAGCGAAGAGAGGAAGGATTTGAACATCTGCATTTTGTACTGCTTCAAATCAAAAAGTTTTTTCTTCAAGTAGGTCAAATGTTGGCACTTTGGTATCGACAATTTACTACTTCTTTATTAATTACAAAATTACAAACTACCAGCGTTTCTGAACGGCCACTACTGAAAGGCCACAAGCCTTATGGGCTTCTAAGAGTTACACAGTAAAAGCTTTTTAAACTAATTTTTTTTTCTTTGGAAAATTCGAGATGCTACTTTGCTCGGAATCAATCTGCCGTCTGTTAGTAGGCCGTCTGTAGCACATAAACAGTGATAGCTAGACATTTAAAATTTACACAGATGGCATTCTGTGACAGATATAACAACAAATAAAAAAAAAAATATGAAAGTCTCCCATACAACATACTTATCCAAGCGTTATTCCGGTTACATCCTCAGTAGTGACGCTTCAGAGCTCGGCGTCCGCTTCCTAAACTAGGAGATTAGGTGAGATTACCGAGTTTTACGCAGAGCGACTACCGTCTGACCTTTGCAACCTAAAACCATAACCAATCCTAGGATACTTAAGTATTTTCATTGCTATTTTTATAAATAATTTCATTGCAAGTCCTAGTTTTCCAACGATAAGTGATAAATTCCATTGTAATGATTAATATCGATAATTTTACAACAAAGATCATTGTCATTTTGGCACTCATTGTTCTAACTACGTACTTTAAACTTACTTTGTTTCAAATGGCCCCTTTTTAATACTTAATTTTAAGAAATAACCTTTTGTATTACCAAGAACACCCAAAAGTAACACTGAATCACAAAAACCCGAGGTAAGTCACGTTTATCTGGCCTGAGCAAAGATGGGTCGTGATTGTGAAAGGAGTTTGGTCGATACTACGTGAGTCTTACCACGCAACGACTGCGAAATTTCGTAAAGAAAGTTTGTACCTCAATTACGGAAATCTAGCGGATGGAAACCTACAGAACTAAGTTAGGAACATAAATTAATTCCTAAAGAAGTAGGGCCCCGATGATATGATGGTATGATGAAATTTCTTGAATTTTGTAGAAATAAGCCCGTATGTTTGTGCAATTACCAATCTACACCTTACTGATAGGATATAGCGTACCTTTTATTGTATTAATACGATCTTTTGTATAATCCTTGCTCCGCAATGACAAATTTAATTAAATTAAATAATCTATACATATGTATAATAAAAGTGTAACTGAGCTATGTCTGTACATGGGAGATATTTAAGAAAAAAATAAGTATATAGGGGCTATAGAAGCCAAAACAATTGCTTTTAGAATTTTTTTCTATCTGTCTGTATGTTTGTACTCGCATCACACAAAAACTACCGAATGGATCTAGATAAAATTTGGTACAGCGATGGACTATTACCTAGATTAAAAAATAGGCCACGTTTTATCCCGAAAAAATGTATGGTTCCCAAGGGATATAATTTATTGAAACCGAGCAAGGGGCTGTCAAGATATTATAGTATCCAAGGACGAATTCGCGGGCATTAGCTAGTAATATATAAGATCGAAACGTGAATCATGAGCCATCCGTGCGTCCTACGCAACGAGATTGAAATCGGAGTGAAATTAAATAGATGTATTGGGACATTATTGCGTAAGATTCACTGTTTAGCTTAGTATTTCCTTAGACACGCATTTTTAGATTCAGTGTCACATCTTTATTCCTTACGGGTAAACATAAAATGCATTGTAAGCCAGATTTGCTATGAAATAAAATAATTTTATTCATTTATTTATCAGTCTTAGCGAAAAATATCCTATAATATCCTTAAAGGAACATAATAAACCTCAATTTCTTAGTTCTCTTTAAATAGCCATTTCGTAGGTTTAAAAAAATAAAATTAAAGCTATTTATAATTATATAAAATGCAAATAGCAGTGTGGGCTAGCTGAGCCATTTAGCTTCAGGTTTTGATTGTTCGGTGTTTCCCGCTTCGAACCCGAGAGAACTCTCCTAAGCTGGAAACGCCAGTCTTCTGAATATGATGTCATGGTTGCGACCCACATTGGAAGAAATTGCAAAAAAATGCTCGTCACAAGATTAATAATGTTAATTCAAGTTTGTTCTAGTTTTTGAACAGATTGTTGTTTACATAAACTGGAAATAGGATGATGCATAGTATGTTCTAGAAGGAATTTTAAACTCACATTGCTTAATTTGTAATTGTTGTCAGACGCACAAAAATCTCTAAAAAATAAGGTTTCGTGTTGATCTTATGACCTTATTTTTGTGAAATGACGTACAAAGCATTTAGATCTAAGAGTTAGATTGTAGAACTTATGATCTATATATGATATATATTGAATTTTTTTAATTGATTAAAGAAATAAATGGGCAAGTTGACCGTTGGTTATCCATTTAATGCGATAATTTATAGAAACGGGAAAATCACATTATAACATATACATAACTTTCGCTCGTGGCTTCGTAATTTTAGGGAACAGAAAGAGACAAAAATAGCCATGTCACTCTCCAGCCCTTCAATCTGGCTATCTCCACAAAAAATATCACACTAAGGAGGCGTCCATAAATTACGTGAGATATTTAAGGCGGGGAGGGGATCAAGTCAAATCTCATCTAATCTCACGTTGGAGAGGGGGCAAATATCACGTAATTTTTTTTTTTCAAAATTTGGTGTTTATTGTTGTTGGCGGTGTTTTTTCAAAAACAAAAAATTCGAAAAAACACCTCACGTAATTTATGGACGCCCCCTAACCCATTGCTACGTTTTGACTGAAAGATAGACATACAAAGAAACACTTTCGCATTGTATGGATTAAAGTCTCACAATACTTTGTAGTCACAGATAAGATAAATTGAGTTGGTACCACAGATAGATTTCCATATCTGTGGTTTTTTCCCCTGGGTGACTCCCGTAGATAAATATCTTTTTACGCCTCATGACATTTAATACTGAAGATAGTGGAACAAAAGACGGTAAGACCGTAAAAGTCGGGTCTTGTGGATTACTCTATTCAATTACTAAACCCATAGACTTATACCGATAACGGATCAACATTGGACAATGAAAACAATTATGGTTTTAACGAAACAATGAGTACAGAATGCAGTTGTTAAGAAGAAAGTTGGGCCTCCGGCTATCCCACTCACCGGGCGAAGCAGGCTCATGCTATTACGAAAATTCGTATAAGTTTTAATTATTATTACTTACTCAAAATATTTTTTTTATGTCACGTGATGTTAAGTAATCATCACCGCCGCCCATAGACACCTGCAACACCCGGGGGGCCACAGGAGCGTTGCCGGCCTTTAAGGGATTTATACGCTCTTTACTTGAAGGTTCCGATGTCGTATTGGTTCGGAAATACAGCTGTAGGCAGTTCTTTCCACAGTGTGGTCGTAATAAGTACTGGGATGCTTATTTGAGAGTACACCTAATTACGTAGAATATAATTATTTCTTAAATTTACGCGAATATTAGACATTAAAATGAAACAAATTTAACGGATTTTATCGCGGAAGACAGTCTTCCGTGAAGATGGATGCTGAAAAGTATCCGAAACGTCGGAGCTCAATAAATAGTTACACATAAAGAAACCCGTTAATAATAACAATCTAAAATCTTAAAACAGTATAAATTCCTTTGTGTGTAGTGATGAAACTGCGATAAAATCCGTTAAATTTGTTTCATTTTAATACGTAGAATATGCCTTAATTATATCGAATACTAATATTATAAAGGGGTAAAGTTTGTAACTTTGTTTGTTTGTAAGGGCTAATCTTCGGAAATACTGAATCAATCATGAAAATTCTTTCACAATCGGAAAACTACACTATTTAGGAGTACGATAGGCTATATTTAAACGCCCAACGAAGTGGGCACGGGCCGACTAATATACATATTATATATGTAGCTGTTTATTTTACTGCGCAGATTGTAAAAAATCATATCTTTTATATAAGCCGGCAACGCTTATGTGACCCTGTGGGTGTTGCAGGTGTCTATGAGCGGCGGTGATCACTTAACATCACGTGATCTTCCTGCTTGATTGCCTCCCTCTTACTTAAAAAATAATAATAATAAAAACATACCGTCTCATGTCTGTCTAATAGGTTTATGTTCGGTTTCCCTTTACCATTTTCGTTCATTAATTGATCTTGAGTATCTGTATCTTATATTAATTTGTAAAAATTCAACCCGATTAATTGGATTGAAAATCCTATCTCAAAATTTTAGAAGTCAAGGCTTTAGATAGAGTACTACCTAATGTGTTTATCTCTGGGTCAGTCATATCGGACAGTTGCTGATTAAAATCGTTTTAAAAGTAAGAAAATAAATATTTAAATTGCATAAACATTATGCAACCTACAAAGGTAAAAGTACAATAAATAATTACAAAGTTAAACAACTTGATGTCAGTAACTAATGTACTTTCTAAACCATGATCAACTAGACTCGTCTATTAAAAACAATGTTACCCGGCTTTTCTTATGTCGGGTAAAAATACACGACCAATATTTTATTTTCAATCTCATTATCTAGCTGAGACAGGAATGCATCAGCCGCACGCGTGTTTACAGTACAATCGTCATATCATGGCAGTTTGCCTAAAGGCCGTCAGTAGCTCGCCAGACGTCGAACGGAACGCACGCGACCATTATTCGGACAGTGACACGAGACGTGAGAAAAATTCGCTTCCACTACATCAGCTGTTTAGTATTAGTTTGCTCAGTGATGCGTAGATAGTACACGTCGATGGATGTCGTAAACGGTTCGCCGTCGCTTCGGATTCGCGGCGTGAAATATTATGGTGATAGCAAAAAACATGAATTGGATCAGTGCACTAGTGCGATGTCTCCTGAGACCCAGAGACTTTTGCCACCGACCACGGAGACTATTATGACGAAGCCGTTCCCTATAAGAGGTTCGTAATGACTATAGTATATCTAGTGAAGTGCGTACGTTTAATTTCGTCAGTATTATCTGTATTAATATTAATTCCACGCCAATAACATGTCCCGTTCAGAAAATGCCGAGTGCAGCTACATTCGCAATTGGTCCTTCGAAGCTAGTTTTTTGTTGCTCTATGAAATGCTAGATTTGATTTCAATGTCACCGTTAAAATTCAATTTTTTTATTAGAATACACAATTGTATCTGCCTTAACTATACACTTATAGAAGTGTTATTCCAACGCAGTTATTTAATCTACCCATCATATTGACTATAGTTTTACGGTTCTTTACTATTTAAATAACAATAAAAAGTGTACTGTACTTTATAATCTTTAACTAAAAACTGCAAATATTAAATCCAAAAAAGTGACATAACGAATTTTTATACAAAGACAGAACCTCAGAAGATTTGTAGAACAAAAGGTCTTTGTTAACCGGAAATAAAATAAAAGTCTTCCGGAACAACAATAGAATTCCAAAAACATTATCTAAAGATAAAAAATTTTTATGGTGTAATTTTTTTATTTAAAATAGATAAAGAAGGCACAGAAACAATATTTTAAAGCTATCTTAACATCGACCAATTTATTCAATAAAAAGAGAAGATATTTATCCATTTAATTAAGTAATATTGTGTATTAGTAACACGTTATAAGAACAAGTTATTCTACTTCAAGTTCAAACTAGCAATTATTATGGATTGTTCCATTCTACAATGTCACTATGTCACCATATAAGTATTATAACAACATAAGACTAAAAAAAATCATTTTACTTAGATCTATGAATATTACCGCTAGATATGATACTTGATACATACATCACGTGACCTGGCTGCTCGTTTGCCTCTTTCATAAAAAAATATATATATTACAAAGTTTGTTTGTTTGGTTAAAGCATATTAGGTACTGGTCCGATTTGAAAAATTCTTTCAGTATTAAATAGTCCATTCATTGAGGAAGACTATAGACTATTTTTTATCCTATTATTCCCGAGGGAACGGAAGGCTAGTCCTAATATTAAAAATGTGAAAATAAATTGCTTGTATTATTTTCGAAGTCTAAACACTCAGCTGATGAAATTTTACATAATTTTATTCCGATATAGTTTCTTCGAGAAACGCAGTGTAGATTTTTTAGGGTTCCGTACGTCATAAGGTAAAAACGGAACCCTTATAAGATCACTTTGTTGTCCGGCCATCCGTCTGTCAAGATCCTTTTTTTTTTTAAATGCAGTCTATATTTTCATACAACTTGAAATGGGCATGTTCATTTGTTAATTTTATTTAATAAAGACCCGAAATATTGAACTGATTAATCTTGTATGTTGCTACTAAGTACGTCGTGAGTCGTTGTAGTATAATATTGTTTGGTTGTAAATGATTTCACTCAATATTCATGTTTTTACAACTCAAACATCTACTCCGCGACAACGCCACGTAACAAACATTTTCAACCTTGAACTATTATTGAGCGAGTGTAGTGAAGTGAGCTAAGTGTCAACAGCTAATCCATATTTGCGGTACATACACTGTCTGAGGTGTCCACTTTGCATAAAAACTATCACGTCAATATTAGTATTGTTGATTTTTTAATCTTAATTATTTCTTAAGTTTACGCGAATATTAGACATTGAAATGAAACAAATTTAACGTAAAGATGGATGCTGAAAAGTATCCGAAACGTCGGAGCTCAATAAATAGTTACACAGAGAACTTAAAACAGTATAAATTCCTTTGTGTGTAGTGATTAAACCGTGATTAAATCCGTTAAATTTGTTTCATTTCAATGTTTTTTAATCTTATTGCTTTGCAATATTACTTTGATAGCATTGCAATATTAGGTTTAATATCCATAGTACCGATACATTTGCTTTTTTTAACTATCGAAAGTCTATAAATACGCTATTCATAGACGAGCGGCAACATTGATTTAAAGATTAAGAATGTATATTTTGTAAATGTCACTTACAAAACAGAAGAGAGCAAAATCAAACTAGAGACCATAAAATGCACTTTTTGCTCGTTTATTTTTACATTTAACTGGATTACCTTAAATCGTCTCATCATCATCAATTTAATGTTTTTTAAATCAACCAAACAAACAAAAGGTAAACTTTTTTTAATTCTTTTTTAAGATTCTGTTAACATAAGAAAAACAATATCGAACAATTTATATAATTCATATTATCAATCCGTGTTTAAAAACAAATGAATAAATTTTAACCATCAAATCCAGTTCAGACACATCCAGTAGTTTACTTGTTTGTTTAGAAGTGGAATGAGTAATTGGTAAGATAGGGAAGGAAAATATACGACCGGAACAGAGGTAATTAATAAAGATTACACGAGCATCAGAAACGTTATTTATTTATATTTATAAAAATATAAAGAAACGTTATTTAATTATGTTTTTTTTTTAAAACATGAGGTGATAATCACCTTATTTTTAGATTGTCAACTGTTAACGTCATTTTTTGGCCATTCAAATTGAAAATACTTGCAAACTTCTGGGTACATTAATACCGCGTAATGACTGTTTATCCAAGTAAAATCGATTATATTCTCTCTCGTGCTTCAAAATAATATTATCAATAAGGTTATCAGCTACTCTGCTTAATATTGCCTTATCAAAAATATCTACTTGCACAGATATTTGACCTGGTAGATAGCGCATGACCTCAGCTCGGATGTCCATCGTATGATTCCTAGTCCAGTGTCCGTAAATAATTTTACACTACATTACCTTTGTACCTTTCAAACAAGATTACATATGGATATTATCTTTGAATATGGAAAATTTTAGCCTTTCTTGCAAAATAAGGACCAAAAACTCGAGTTTTTTGGAGATTCTTCTCAGCAGCGGTCCTTCCGAAATACTTGTAGTCTTATGTATAAACATATTAAATACAGACGTGAAAAAGTGCCTTTAAAGGTTTAGTTTCTGGAAAAAGATTTTTATTTTAAATATGTTTAAGATTAAATAAATGAAATACTTAGTAAAGCGCATTATAAAACAACAGTTTTGATTTTAGAAGAAGTTTGATCGCAACAAAGGAGATAAAATAAATATATGGAGAGCCTACAATATATATTAAGTCTATAAACATAAGTTATCATTTGACGTCTATATTTTTTTATCAGAATTTGTCCGTCCATTTGGTGTAAATTATGTTTTTGATAAAGTAAGAATAAGACCAATGCAAATTCTAACACATTTATTAAATAAATATTATGTTCATATTGTTGTTTATTGATTCAAGATTTTATTACGCTACACACGAATACTCCGAATCTCTCTCGTACGTGATCTTTGTCAATTTCTGTTCACGTAATACCACAATTATATCAAACTATTTTTGGTCTAGTGCCAAAAGTACTTCAATTATGACCTACTCCCATTATATATATTAAACTAGCTGACCCGGCGAACTTTGTTCCGCCTTAATGGCAATAAATAAGCAGATTTTTTTTTTTATTGGAAAAAATACAAAAGAAAATTAAATAACTATTACATAGCTGTCATTTGCGTTATGTTATTCTAAGTCTGATTCTTTTTTGTTATACCAAGTTTTATAGTGACTGACGTTTCATGTCAAGTCACACGGGAACACTGTCGAACGGGATAAAAAGTATCCTATGTCCGTCTCCTGGCTCTAAGCTACCTCCCTACCAATTTTCAGCCAAATCTGTCCTGCCGTTCTTGAGTTATAAGTGGTGTAACTAACACGACTTTCTTTTATATATATAGATTACCGGATCATTTCAAGACATCGGATTTAGTGATATTTAGAAAGAAATTGAAAAAATTACTGGTAGAAAAATGTTATTATTCTATTAAGGATTACCTGAAGGATATTTTAACTTAAATAATTAATATATGGGGGGACTCCTTACTACCTTACCTAACTAATTATGACTTAATTTACTTAAAAAATCACAATTTATTTGTGTTTAAATCTGACTATTAATGCATTCAAGAATTTGAGTTTAAGAATTTATTATTATTATAGAATTTACCATTATTATATAAAGCTTCTAAATATTGTTCGTCTGTGAAGACAGATCACAGTAATACCTATGATGTTATATTTTAAGATCATTTGTATCCTGTTTCACAATAAATTTGATTTGATTTGACCTACCTCTACACGTTGAAAACAAAAATCTAAGGAGCCGCCTTTTCGCTAAGAAATCGAGTGATCTTAACGTCGTGATTATTCGTTTGAACATTTTGCATCAATTCGTTTACAAAGGAGACTCTTCAAATTATTCTTTGTAAAGAGGGAAATCTCCGTGTTTGTTTTGTTCTCCAAGTTTACACTCGAAATATAAAATTCATCTAAAACGCTTAAAAATAACCGGCCAAGTGTGATTCGAATTCAAGCACAAAGGGTTGCGTACTATTTATCTATGAAAAATGCAAAAAATCACATTTTTGTATGGGATTATCCTTAATTAAGTATTTATTTTATTTTGTTTTTAGTCTTTATTATTTAAGCGACAACAGAAATATGTACATCATCTGTAAAAATTACAACTAGATAAAAACCAATTATTTCTGTGTTAAATCGCTAATAGGCAATCATATAGATCGCTTTAATTAATAATCCTATAATTAATGACCTATCATTAAATAAAATGCATTTAACCAATCAAACAAAATCCGTTTTATGATATTACGTTCGTTTGTTTGTAATATCTTTATTGTACGCAATTAAATATAAAACAGATGCAAAAAAAATTTAAAAGTACATACAATGGCGGATTTATCCCATGAAGGGATCTCTTCCAGTCAGTCTCTATCAGAACATAGATATTACATTCTTAATTTCCTAATTCATTATGACTCAAATATATAATTAGTAAGTTTAAACAAACACAAAATACCGAGAATTGGCTTCAAATGATAATTTGAATAAGTATTTTATTTTTTAAACAATAAATTATTGAACAGAAACACATACATTAGTAGAAACCTTGTAGAAACAGATACTTTCTATAGGTTCAGTAAAAAGGGAAATAAGTTAGGGAAATAAAATAAACCTAGTTTCGAAATTTTCAACTGTCAAGGTATAAATACAGCCTAGTGAAAGACAGACAGTTATTACTAAGGCTTCGCTGTCTGTCTGGTTCCCGTTTTACCTTTCGGGTACGGAACCCTAAAAAGTGAAGAAAATGTTAAGTTATATCATTAAACACCAAAGATTAAAAGAAATATTATTGTTTAAATAAATATAAGCTATAAGAACTTATATTTATTTATACAAAACCTGTTGAAAGATTTATTATCTGTCCTACAAATGATCTGCGCACGTAAACAAAATAAAAGGGATTAGATGCTCAGTGGGAGATCATAAAGATATATTGAATTACACACAATTGAATTATAGCAAGATCAAAATTTCATTATACATAAATTTCTTTTTACCTTTTATTTGACCTCAGCCATGCCTCGGCTAAGAATGTTGTCAAGAGCAAATCTTTTGTGGAAATAAACCGCCAAGTGTGATTTCGCACACGAAGGATTCCGTACCTTTAATTTAATAAAAAATTGCAAAAAATCACGTCCGTTAGACAAATTCGAAATCAATTTTCGTTTGAAGTTTCATATTGAATTCTGTATATACAATTTTGGTTTTAAAAATTTTCACTGCTTAGTTAAAAAGTTAGAGGGGGGACAGACTTTTTACTACTTTAGAAGCGAATATTGAACAAAGTATTGGCGTAATCAATAAACTGTTTTAGGAATCTCTACATTTTTTATAAGGACCTATCATATGATACCCCACAAGTCCTTATACAAAAAAAAAAAATTTTTCATGCCGCAGTTACTTGTATGGAGTTCATCAATTACTTGTACCCTTAATTATTGTATTTTTAAAAGTACATGCACTGCACAATTTTTCGCGTTTCTTTGAATACATCGACATTTAACGTGACATTCAGACAGACGGACATGACGAATCTGTAAGGATTCCGTTCTTTGCCATTTGCCTACGGAACTCTAAAAAGGAACAAGAACACAGCTATCTACTTTATACCCAAAAACATAAAATTTACGCGAAATAAGTATACATGAATTTTATATGAAGCAAGAGCACATTTCTATCTCGATTTTGTTCGGGTTTTTACGGATCATTTATAAAAATAAGCTGAGCTGTAAATCATTAACCAGATTCATTTGAAGATAAGGATGTTATATCATTGAAAGTCACGCGAGAAGACATAACTAGTGTTTTTACACGGCTATACTCACGTTAATTTTAGTCGGTAACGCCGACGACCGTTTCGTCCTCAGTGCTCAAGGGACGGCCGCGCC
>JADGIL010002682.1:713-30770 GCA_020352625.1 Cactoblastis cactorum
TTTGGAGCTAACTCAATGTGTATGATTGTGCAATAATATTTTTTTTTATTTAAAATATATCTCCAAAATAGTTAAAATTATAACAAACTTGAATCTACTTACCAAGTTAATCAGCAAACATTTTAAATCGAAAACGTTATCGGTTTTTCTTCAACACAACACAAACCACAGAATAATTCACTACACAAACGTCAGTACAACTATTTCAGATTCACAGATGCATAGTTTTATTTATACAATTCTAGTATTGTTATTGTATATAAAGGTGTGTGCAGGCTGGTAGAAAAACAGTGTCGTTAGCTCGAACGACAGTCGTGCTTTGGCTTCAAAAGGGTCGCTACAAACAAAGCGTTTAGTACGCATGCGTCGTTTCACCATCTTCATTTTCTATTTACCGCACCTGAGAATAAAGCAGTTGAATCTTCGATCACCAATAACGAATAAAACAGTTCCGAATAAAATTAAACAGAAAAACTCACTCACTCCTCACTTCATTAAAGATGAAAAAAAAAAAAAATCTTTTTTTTTGTCACGTGATGTTAAGTGATTACCGCCCATAGATAACTGCAACACCAGCGGGATCACAGAAGCGTTGCCGGTCTATAAAAAGTTGGGCTTCCGGCTTCCCACTCACCAGACGGAGCATGGAAGCTGATAGCCACCATTCAGGCGTCGGTCTTCTGTGGGAGTGTGGTACTTCCCCGGACGAGCCGGCCCATCATTCATGCTGCAGGCTAAAAAAGCAAGCAGCAGGCTCCATACCACTATCTACAAGCTAATCCACCTGCAGCTTGTTTAGGACATAAAGTACCGGTGGTCAGCGTTCTAAAGTAAGAAATGTCTCCACAATGCTGGTCTTGCCGGAAGAGCCGCCCCTCATTCATTCAGGCTCTTACCGCTAATAAAATAATAATAACCACACCACTAACAAAATGTAAAATATTATATTCTTTCGAAGGTGTAATATAAGTATTTTAAACGTATTTAAATGTAATTAAACAACATCTGAACTGACTTTTATTATCTGTCAACTTTGATTAATAAAAAGTCAAAAATTAGTCTCAAAGAGCTGTTATTAGCACATCTTTTGACTCCTTTAAGTATTTACAAGAAGATATTTAAATAATTAGCCGTAACTTGTAGTACATAATATACAATCCATTAAAAGCCTGCGATCTTAACTTACAATTTAATCGATTTATAATTTCTGATTACAAAAATATAGTACTTATTTGTATTGTATTCTATGTTTAAGCCTTGATAAAAAGAGGGGTGTTATAATATGTGTGTGTGTTATTCTGTCTGTGGCATCATAGCTTCCAAACGGATTAACCGATTTGGATAATCCTTATATTGTTAGAAAGGTAACTTAATCGAGAATGTTCTTAGCTATGTTTTTAACCCTCGATGCAAAAAGATATGTGTTAAAAGTGTGGTTTGTTATATTGTGTCGGGGGTTTTAAAATTTTTTATTTAATTACTCGTTAACAACTATACATATTCTTTATTTAATATCTGTTCTGTAATTTAATAAATAAATATAACATAGTATTTTGCAAATAATTATTACTAGAGGTATATACACCCCTCAGAAAAAAATCCTGGGTATTCTCAATACAAACGGAACTTCGTAGCTCCGTAGTTCAACTGGCGCTACACCAGGTCAACGACCTCGTAGCACCGTAGCCGTTGTAGCACGCTCGTAGCATCTGATGCGTGAATCTTTACTATATTGAACTCTATAAATATGTAAATAAGAACTAAAATTTTAAGAAAAGATTTACGATATAAGTTGTATAGATAATTATTGTTATGAGAGTCGTAGTCAGTAACGAGTTTTAAATAAAACTTATAGTGAACATGTTTCGATTTACTAATTTTGACCATTGTTTTGACAACTGTTCTGCGATTGTACTTGGCTTCATTGACCTATTATGAAATTTTGAGTGACAAATGGCGTTATACTAATAATTTTAACAGTGACGACCGTAATAACATAACTTGTAATATGTTACAAGATGGTCTGATGGACAAACTTTATGACCTCTAGATAATATTTACTATTTTTTCAAGTCGTTGATGCATTTTATTTGCTATGATGTGTAATTTCTAATAATATGTTGCGTGTTATGTGATAACTGTAATTGGTTAAAACCATAGTATTGGTTATAACGATTTATAGAGGGTAATCTATTTAGTTTTGGCTTTTGTGCGTATTTACTACATAAGATATTAATGACGTTTTAGTGATTTTTTGAAGTATTTAATCACAAAATGCAAAGAAATTAAGAAAGAAACATTTTTTATGTATATGCAAACAAATACAGTTTTTTTTTGTTTATAAAAGGACGGTAGATTAACATTAATTACATTAAGTATAATTTTTCATTTCTTAACATTTTTTCATGATGATTTTTGTAAAATATGCATTCGAACAATGTATATGTTATACATAGTATAGTATCACGTCTCCATTTCCTACGCGGTAGACAGATCCAAAGACTCGTGAACCACGTTTAGCTGAATGGTAAGCTTATTGTTAGAATAGAGGTCGCTATTTTATGGCCTGTGGGAAGAGTCTCCTATTTTAAGCGTTTTCTTTCAATAGACTTATATAAAACACACTAATCCGTTGCTCCGTTTTGATCTGAAAGACGGACAAACAAACAAACACACTTTCCCATTTATAATAAATGGATATGAATTACAATCTGCGTAGGAATAGCAACATATTAATACAAACTATTTCCCTGAGACCCAACAACACTAATGATTATATCATAAGTGGGTAACCACAAACAAACCCTTAGCCCTATTACCTAAATAAACCTATTTCACAGAATACACACTAGAACTTATTCCACCATTTGCAAACCGCCCGCGATTACATTTGGTTACATAATATTGTTTACATTGCGAACAAAATAGAACCTAGTTGGTAGAATACCAGCGGTCGATGACCTCTTTAGATGGGTACTATATCATATCCGGCTCGAAGGATTACAAAAGTGTAGAATAAAAGTTTGGTTTAAAAAGGCAGATAGCCGAAATGGCAATATTAAAAAATACAAAAATGTTGCCACTATAATAATACTTAGTTTATTAAATTTGAAGTAAGTATTATTACTGTAGTACTAAATAATATTTTATATATGTTTATGTACTAAACCCTAAACTTTGGCCAAGCTTTTCTCTGTGTCACATTAGGCTTAGAATAAGTCTGAAGAGTCATAGTAATTTTATAATTACGGAAATAGAACTGCTTGCAGCGGTATTTCCGGACCAATATGTCGAAAATTTCAAGAATCTTTTCTTATTCGCTTATACTTCGCGTATTCCTGAAAGGCTGGTAACGCTTCTGTGACCCAACGGGTGTTGCAGGCGTCTATGGGCGACGATGATCACTGAACATCACGTGACCCGCCTAGTCGTTGGCCTTCCTGTTTCATAAAAAAAAAAAATAACAACAATGTAATAATTACCCTTATATATACATATGTATATAAGGGTCAATTCAGACTAGGAAAAAATGCTTGAACACTTTTAAAGTAAATTGAATATATAGGGACAAATCACACAAATGAAGTTAGCCTCAAACTATTCATTAGATATTTGGGCTAAAATAACTTACATGTATCAAATATTCATTAAAGTCTATCCGAAGCCAGTATCTATTTGTGCACAATACAAGCAAATATATCAGTTAGTATTATGAAAGTAGGATGAATTGCTAATTGACAATTTAACTTTTATAAAACTGCTGTAAAAGTTAACGTTAAAATAAGATAAAAATGTCTTTGTTTTTTAAGACTTTATTTAATTATAATGGTCATAAAATAATTCGGTATATACAAATTCACGTTTCAATACTCCAAAAACTCGGCATCAAGCAGCGTCTATTTTCCATAGTTCAGTCTTGTATATTTTTTTAGACACATTTCCAGATGAGACATCCGATCTGTATTCGGTCTGGGCAAAGTGGAAGGTTCTTCACCGCGCGGGAAATCACCCATGCAATGGACCGACCACATTAAGTCTGCAGTTGGATTGGAAGTTTACCCAATGAATGCAACAAGATGTCCGTTAGCAGGGAACAATTGCAGGGCGTCGTGAGGTGCATACTAGCTGTCTCCTCCGAAACTTCATGACGATCACGAGACCGTGAAGCGGCTAAGAAGAATACTTTAAATAAAATACGAAATTAAATAATAATAGTCAAAGATAATATTTGACTTGCATAAACTACGTATGATTATTTGAGCATTTATGTGCGCTAAATACCCACAAAGCAGACCCACGAGCAACAACTAGCTAAACTATCAGAATACGAGAGACACTTATAGTTCATTGTTTCGGTCGTTAGCTCGTATGAGACACGCGGTCATGGCTCTATGCCAAGGATGTGTGAATAAAAGGATATTTTTGCTATTAAAAAAAATTATTTAAATCGTTGGCGCAGTGGTCAAGTCTTAGCCTCTCAACCAAGAGCTCCTGGGTTCGATTCCTGGCCAGGTCATAATGGAAAGATGATCATTTTCTGATTTGTCTGGGACTTGGATGTTTGTCTATATACATATGTATTTATAAATAGTGTGGTTTTAGTTTGTATCTTATAATGCAAGTCTCGAACTTAATTTGGGGCTGATTAAAATTGTGTGATTTGTTATTATTTGATTTTTTATATTACCCTATATTTGGCAAAAACTTCACTTCCTATATCCTTTTCTACTATTAGTAAGTCTAGTAATATACCCGATATATAAGCAAAAATTCAATTTCTTTATTCAGTTTACATTCTCTGTTAAAAATGGTGTGAACATGCATTAAACTTTGTACGCCCTTGCCTACCCTACCTTATTTTTATTTTCTTAGATCTTTTAACTAATCGGTTAATTATGATGTAGCTTGTAATTTTCATTTACTTGATTTTAACTAAATAATTTCTAGAGAAATAAAATTTCTTTGCTAAACTTTATCTGAACTGGGTCGATAGTTTTTCCTAGAGACTATAATATGGAACTTTTCAAAAAGGGCGTGAAATAAGTTGATATACTTTGTAGACAACGTCCGTGTGACTGCTTGGTGGTATAAAAAGGAAATTAATAGTAATCAAATTTACCAAAACCATTTATTCAATGCGAGGCCTTCGAGTCTCGCGACTCTTGGCTCTGTCTACCCCATAAGGGATAAAAACGTGATAAATGGTTTATTCATTTCTATTGTGAGTTCTGTAAAAAGCCACATCCAAATGAAACCTGTTCACACATGTGTGTTTTGGTTCGGCGCGGATCGATACGGCGCGGCGCGACGGGCGTTTAAAACGATCGTGTCACACCAGCCTTATAGTCGGTCCCGTGGGATTGCTTGAACTTCAGTTGTTTGCCTGGATTTTAATTTCTAAGTACAATCAACAGTATGTTAAAATGGCCAAAGTCATTGAAACTTTAATGCTGTTATTGCAGCATTGAAGTATTTATCGTCGTCATTAGTTATACGATATACTTAATATCATAACTTTTATGGGGAAGACAAGAGTTGTGAGACTCAAACTACAAATATACGGTTATAGTCACTAAAAAAGATTTTTCATAAACTGTCATCTAATTACTAATATTAAACACCATTTGTCTATTTGATATTAGTTAAATATCATTAAAATTTTGTTATGTATGTAAGAAATGTTACTACTATAGTTATGTGATAAATGGTTTATTCATTTCTATTGTGAGTTCAAGCGGAATAAAATATATGATCTGAGGAAGCGACAACAATATTTTATCGCTCGCTACATTAGAGAGAACTCGGATTATTTCGCCGTTACAGAATATTAGTCTTTTGTAAAAAATATTAGCTAACATTTTTATGTTGTTGGTTTAATCTTCAAGGACCTTTGAGACTTGCATAGGTCCAACATGTAGAGGTCTTGGAGACGTTCGAGAATATGGGATGGGGCATAATCCAGAACAGGGGTTCCCAAACTTATTTTGTGTATTACCCACTTTGAGAATAAAATTTTTTTAAGCGCCTCCGTTTTTTAACATACTTAAAAACTACTATTCTACAAAAGGTCCACATCTTTTTTCTGGGTCTCTTGAGGCCTGCAGCTAACAAGGGTGCGTTATCGCCCACTTTGGGAAAGGCTGATCCAGAACATGGCCGCAAGCACACCATAAAAATGTACTTACAGCCAATATCCAGAAAATGTTTTGTAAAATAATAGAATTAAGTTTAGACAGACGCATCACGTACACTAAACTTAAAAACAAATTAAATTTCATTCAAATTAGTATAAAATAAACAACAGTTTCTCCAAATCTTAATTAAATCGCCGAACTTTCTTCAACAAAGCTTAGCTTTATTTACGATTTTTATTTACTTTCTTTACGACTTTCATTTGTTTACTCAAACGCCTATAACGGCCTTGAGATTTGAGATTAGTATGTAGTCAACACGGTTATTAAATTTGTTTATTAAAACCAACGAACTAATTGATTAATATAAGCCGAATATTTACTTTCACACAAATCACTGTTTTCTGCCTACTTAAAGAACGGCGTGTGGATAGGAGGTTTTTTTAAAACAACTTTTAATTTTTTTAAACGTGTATTTGATTCGAGAGCAAACTACAGACTAATTTACATCAACGAATGTGTCTGAGGACTGTTGTGTGAATGAGTATGGGGAGCGTTGAGCATATCTGCCTAGTTAGTCTTTAAAGTTTTATAGTTTAATTTCGAATGTTGTCTAAAATCTTTATTGACAATAACTTGTTGACTAAATAAGTTTTTTTTTCTTCTTACATATACAATCCAGGATAGGTGTTTAACTTTAATGTATGCAACATATATTCAATTTAAACAAATTCTTCAAAATAATTTTATCTTAAATAAACGATATTATTTTACAACAACATACTTGGAGTATGTTGTCAAATAATTTAGTCCCTTCTAAAGAAATCCATAATAACTAGATTTATTTTTTAAATTAAAGTGTCGCGTCAGTTACAGATTATATCAGACAAGCCACAAAAATATTGTAAAAGAAAAACTGGCTGGTAGAACACAAAAATCCTTTAAATTTAAGAATAAAGAATTTTCTTTATTTTGAAATGTACAAAACTGAGACATTTAATTATCTATTACTTATATTATCTCAGAATGGGTATGCCTTTGTGAGTTTTCTTTGAAAAAGTGTGGCGCTGCGCTAACACAAAAATTAAATTATTTATCTCGTTTTCAACTCATCAAAAAATAAATATATTGAATTATAATAAATAAATTGTGAGGCACAGTAAAACCATATCTTCTATATATATGTGGCAAAAAGTCACTGACTGGCATCACGAAATCTCAAAAAATACTAGTGCTAGCTTTTGCCCGCGACTACACTCGCCTATTGTAATTCCAGATCCCGTTGCAATTTAGCAAAAACCTGTCTCAGCGAGGACTTACGTCCCAGAAGGAACCAAAAATGTAAACTCCTAGCACATGTAGTTTTAAGATTTTGTGGTGGGGGAGTAGATCAGTTTTTTTTTTCAAATTCTTTTATTTATCTCCAAACAAACTACATTCAAAAAGATACAGTCAGTCAGTGACTTCTCGCTTTTACTATTTATTATATTTACTTAATAACCTTGAACTTAAAATTTAAAATAACAATACTATGCGTCCACAGTCTCAATTGATGTCAGTTTTAGTAACTACCTTGTTAGCTTGCAAATTGCCTGTACGTTTGGAAGGAAGCAATCACAAACTAGTTTAGATGCATGCATGGCACAATGACTTGATGAAGATTTGATCGAAATCGATATTGGCTATATTCGAGTGATAGTGTCATTCAAGTGTTAGATTGTGAAGTCAAATGACATATTACTTTTTTTAATATATTTTATTTTTTACAATTTACAAAGATTTTGTTAGCCCCAAAATAAGTTCGAGACTTGTTTTATGGGATACTAACTTAACGACACTATATTTTATAATTAATACATATATAGATAAACATCCAAGACCTAGGCCAATAAGAAAAAAATAATTTTCCTTCTTGACCTGACCGGGGATCAAAGCCGGGACCTCCTGATTAGCAGTCAGAGACGTTAACCGCTACACCACGGAGGTTGTCAACTTTTAGGTTAAAGATTCTTGGCAATCATCTTTAAAGAAGCCGCCATCTACAGGATTTGATTGACGTTCTGGTTATCTATCACGAGATTTTAATATATAATAAATAACTAATAATTTTGTCAATTTTATAGGAAGTATCTCAGGTAGTAATCTAATTAATTGCAAGATGTAGTCTCTGCATGCCCTTTTTGAAAAAAAAATGTGATAATATGTATGTATATATTATTATATATCGTTGTGAAAAAAAATCATAGGTTATTTTATCAAAAAGTAAGGCTATAATGTATTAGAAGATAGATAGTCAAGTAATCATAAAAAAATTAACTAATATCAAAATATTATAACTTGCATGTGGGTCTGGGAGCGAATGGAAAACGTAAATTACCATCTGCTTTTCTTTCAACGCAGATTGTAAAATGATTAAGGATTCTTCTCATAGATGATGGACTAGTAACTTGTCACTATATATTTCTGTCATTAAGTCCATTATTCATCTAAGCCTTTGAGTCACAATACGCTTGTCTCTGTCCGCCTTATAAGAGCCTCAAAGAGCTTCAAAGGCCGGCAACGCTCCTGTGATCCCCCTGGGGTTGCGGGTGTCTATGGGCGGCGGTGATTGCTTAACATCACGTGACCCGCCTGCTCGTTTGCTTCCCTCTGCCATAAAAAAAAAAGATAAAGACGTGTTCTCTGTCTGTATCGGCTTAAAAAGATCTATTAGATAATATAAGATGACAATTTCATTGAATCTAATTATGTGGGATGAATACTAATAGTAGTGGTATGGAGCCACTACTTGTAGTGGTGTGGAGCCAGCTACAGGCTTCTTTTTAGCTTGTAACATGAATGGGCCGGCTCGTCCGGGGAAGTACCACACTCCCACAGAAGACCCGCCTGCTCGTTTGCCTCCCTCTGACATAAAAAAGAGTTGTTAAATTCACATTTTAAAAGATGTTTATATCGTGCAATTAACCGTGTGAGTTAATGATATCTAAAAAACTTATCGTATTAAATATATACAAAATAATTATTTTTTATTATATTGTAAATTTTCTTTGTATTTATTCATTTATTGCATTGTAAATTCTCCATAGGTTCAAGTCAATATTTGGTTATTGACGAGTCATATTCAACACTGATTTCTGAGTTTGCTGTCTCCATTTAAGGCTTCACCACACCCTTTACTGATAAATTGGCCACAGTTTTGTCTTCTAAAATTATCATTTGTCACCTGCCAGCAACAATGTCATCACTAGTGATGTTAGAAAACTATTTTTTTAAATCATGTGATTGAGTTTGGTTGCAAAAATGTTTAGTTTTAGTATCATTGCATGTTTGTTGTTTTACTCTGTGTCTATTTTAGCAACGAAAAATGTTGAAGGGTGAGTTTGAGGCTAAGGAAAAACTTAAGGTTAAAATCTTCTTTGTCTACTATTACTCTGTCTATTCATAAATAAGGAAATTCGAACATCGGACAGGTCAAAATGGAATATTATATCTTTCTGATTGGCTTGGGTCTAGAATATTTATCTATATATGTATTTATAAGAAAACAAATTATTATTGAGTTAGCATCCCATAACAAAAAGAATTGAACTTATTTTGAGGCTAACTCAATATAAGTGTATGTTTTATTCTTAAATATAATTTATAGCCGTGTGTTGACTTTTTTATACTTATGTTTACAACAAATAATCGTAAAAAATATCACGATAAAGTTCATATTCATTTTCTTTTGATAGAACACGTCTAAAAGAAAATAAAAATATTAAAATTCTCATTTCTTACAAATTGCGAATTCAGCATATGTTTGATGGATTTACGTTTGTTATGGTGAAACCCATATTTTACTTTAAAAATGAATATATTTTCGCAGATCTCAACCAACACTGGAGAAAACGGTGGAAGGATTATTCACAGATAGATCCCAAGTCATTTACCCTGGAGCATGCAAAGTGCTCAGGTCTTCACTTCATCAGTCCAAAATGTGCAAGAAAAATCCAGGTCTTTCTAACGTTATACAAACAGCGAAAGACCAGGCTATCAAAGCTTGTGAGGAAACCTTCCAATATGATAGATGGAACTGCTCTTTAACGTTCAATAATAAAGCGAAAAGGAGTATTTTTAAAAAGATCTATAGAGAAACAGCTTTCGTACATGCATTAATGGCTGCCTCAGTGACACACGCTGTCGCAAGAGCGTGTGCTTCTGGCGATCTTACTCGATGTTCTTGCTTGGGGTCGTATGGAAAAAACTCTTCGTTCAAACAAGGAGGGTGTGGCGACGATTTCAAACAAGGGAAAAGGGTTACTAGAAATTTCTTTGAAATTAAAGAGGCTGGCAATGACCAGATTGGAGAAATTTTAAAACAAGACGTCATGGTCGGTATAGACGCAATGGCAGAGCAGATGAGAGAGGTTTGTAAGTGTCACGGATTTTCTGGCTCGTGTACTACGAAAACGTGTTGGAAGCGATTGGGTCCTTTCAATTCGGTTATGGGATTATTGAAAAAGCAATTCCACCATGCAATTAAGCAGAGGATTGTTAATTATACAACGAAAAGGGCCATAACTCCGAGAGTGAGGAAAAAGATGAAGATAGATAGAAAACGTTTGGTTTATTTACACAAGACGCCGAATCTTTGCGTTAGTACGAAGGGTCGAGTGTGTAAGGACAGAAACAATTGTATTACTTTGTGTTGTGGAAGAGGCTATGATACTGGCCAAAAGACTGTAAATTATCGGTGCAAATGTAAGATGGTGGATTGTTGTTTTGTACATTGTGATACGTGCTCCGAAATTGTCGATGTGTATACCTGTAAATGAACGGTTTAAATCCTTAGAAGTGATTTGTTAGAGTTGAGCAACCTAAACTAAGAGATTTGAAAGGTAAATACGTAAAATTTTAAAGATCGACTGTCTCCCTATAATCCAAAGGGTAAACTAGAAACAATCCTTAGATAGCTCAATATTTGTATATACACATCTTTATAACTAACAGTAGTCTAACAGAACAAAAAGCGTTGTTAAAAATTTGAACAAAACCTCCTAAATAAATTATAAAGCCGTATCATATATTTCTGTATCAATGGTTTTTTGTTTACTTTGGTACATAAATGGGAATACGGAAATGGGAATAACGAAAAGGGGGCGTATCCATGGGCAAAAGCTAGCACACACGTAAAGCAGTGTTAAGGTCAGATGCACTTTCGTTTATTTAAGTCGTATTTGTAGAAGATAAGACTGAATGCTATACGGATGAGGTAAGTGTGGGAGTGTCGTAAGGGAAACGGCTGTGATATGATAAGCTAAGTAAGGTGGGACCAGAGAGAACATCGTCGAAATAGTTAAATGCGTAGTAACAGAATTGATGAAAATTTTATTAACACTTTTATAACTGGAACTACCTATGTTAATAAATTTTGGAACTTTTGTTGTTTTTATTTTATTAATATTTGAAAACTGTTAACTCAACTTTTAAACTAGCAAAAGGCCCTGCTTTGCATGATTTGCAATTTGATTTTCTATTTTAATGCTGGTCTACATTGTTGATACAAGAGTAATGATATATAACATATTACACAGCACGCTGCTTTATGGGAAAACATTTTTAGTTCTTTTTTTTTGACGAGAGAAAAATCCTTATGGATATGGATAACCTTCGCCCAGGGTGAAACGAAGGCGTCGGACTCTTAATTACTAAAAACTCACGACGGCCTTCCCTGCCTATCGACGGGGATGCGGAATGTGCTTCCGCATTCACCGCTTCCCCGATAGCCGATTTCTTTCGGCAGGAATTCCTACCACCTATACGGACGTAACGACGACCGCAGTCCTCTATAATGTTGTCTGTATATCCTGTTAATCTGATAAGTAAGAGTGATAATGCCACATCTATTTATACATACATTTAAACCTAAAAGATATTAATTATAGTTCTTTTGTAAAGTGTACCACATAAATGGTTCATGACTTGAAGTCATATATAGTAAGCTCGCTTCGTTTGTTTAGTAAAATATGCATATAATTCATTATATTATTATATCACGTGTTTTTCTTCGATTATCGTGCGTCAAAAGTTTATTTGTTAAGATAATAATTAGTCCTTCTTATAACTTGGCAAGAATAACAAACCTTGGTAAAATAAACCATGTCTCTACTACATGTTTCGTAAATTATATAAATGAAAGCGCCATCTATTATGTATTTACCTTACTATCTAGTCAAAAACGGTTACTTGATAAACTTTTTCATAGACTTAAAAGCGCGACAAGCTTACACTATATACACCTCATAGTTATTTATATACAACTCATAGTTCATAGCTATCAACACAAGATGTCACTATGTGTAGGTTGTGAAATATGTTTAATGGTTCAAACGGTTCAAGTTTCTTTCTCTTGTCTTCAAACTCGTTGATAAAAATTGGTTCAAAATATTAAAATAGTCAACATAATAATACCATTAGGATTAGTAAGGCATATGATAATTTCCATAATCATCCTTAAATCTCCATGGAAGAGTAATCGCAAGCTGAAATGAATACTAGCGGCTAGTGGTAGTATAATTTCTATCTAATGCTGATTTTCTTATCAAAGTGATACATGAGCGATTTATATTTTTAATATATCAACATCTTTGGAGATAAATCTGCAGTGGCGTTTGCTTCATTTCTTCTCCACTTGCTCTTTGGAAGTAGTAAAATTATAGATCAATAAAAATTTAGATAAAATGTAAACTTAGAAAAAATAAAAATATATGTCAATGTATATTTGACGATTCAAAATTGCTGGTCATGCTGGTCTATTTTAATGAAGCACTTTGAAATCGTAACTAGGTACTACCATTTAAGAACGATTATACCACAGAGCACATACCTATGGAATGGCGGCCGCTATTCCCGGCGGGCGCATTGGCGGCCCGAGCGGCCGCTATTCCTTCTATGCACTGTGGATTATACTGACATGGACTAATTTAGTCCATGATACTGAGAAAAAACGCTGAATTAAATTCACATTGACGATATCGGGCGTACTTGCCTCCACCTCAATAGTTTCCGGGTTCGATCCCCAATCGGGTCCTAAAATGTTTATTGGGAAAATGTTTATTTATATACTATTTATTATAAGTATAGTATCGTTGAGTTAGTATCTCACAATATAAGCCTCAAACTTATTTGCTGCTAACTCAATTTGTGTAATTTGTTCCTATATATTTTTTATTATTTATATAGCTTCAGTCAGGTTTTTGAGCCTAATGTTAAAAAAATATATTAATTTTTCAAACTTGTATTTGTTCAGCGAGTTCAAAGTGAGTTTTGTGAGTAAGTATGTCTGATAGGCAGCGGCTCGGAAACGATCGTACAAGACACGCGGCAGCGGGAGCGAGCTGGAATCCATCTCCAACATTCTCACAATATTTAAAATGTCACGTCTCGCCATCAATACAGGCGGTTACAATTCCAACATGTAAGTATTTATTTCGATCGACATAAAGAACTAGATTCACAGTTCCGAACAGCATGTATACATATGATTACGCCTTTTTCCCACAGGGGCAGGCAGAAACTACATTCCGAAAAAAATTAAACAAAATATCGCCCTTACTACAATACATTATAAAGATGCCAACTACTATGATTATTTCGACAAAGTCCACTTCCAGAATCGTGTATTAGAAAATAAGCCGTAATGTGTGCTAGTTGAAACCATGTCATACTAACGAGATTAGTTGAAGACTGCTCATTTACAGGATGCGTAATGCTTTGCCGCGGAGCAGTGTTTTGCCGAGGACACTATTTTAGTGGGATTGTAAATTGTAAGTCTAGCTGTTTATCACATGTACGTCGATGATGTCTTTTGATCAAAAATAATTTCTAAAAAATATTAATATACCAAGAAAACATCCCATTTAATTTAGTAATTGAATTTATTAGGTTCAAATAACATTAAGCACTTACTGTCAAAAATATGATCGCGATAGATCTAAAAATGAATACTTCCGACCAAGAATTTGATTGCGATAACAACAGAAAAGTTTAGCGTGAATGGAAACACATCTTAAACTAATATCCAATAGCTAATGCCCGCAACTACGTCCGCGTAGATTTTACGAAAAATTATATCCCTCGGAAACCCCTCATTTTTTCGGGACAAAAGTATCTTTTATTCTATGTCGTAGTTTATCGCTGTGCCAAATTTCATCCAAATCCGTTCAGTAGTTTTTGTGTGATGCGTGTGCAAACATACAGACAGACAGACAAAAATTCGAAAAGCTATTGTTTTGGCTTCTATAGGCCCTATTAAGTTCCCCTATATATTTTTTCTTAAATACATATCTCCCATGTACAGACATAGCTCAGTTACAATTTTATTATATGTATAGATATAGGACAATCGTTATTACACAACTAATAAAAATAAGCAAATTAATGACCTACACGGGCACACCATAATGCTAGTGTTAAGATCCTCTACACGATTATTATAACGCCTATAATTGACTCATAAACCATTAAGACTGACCACAAAATTGTGGTTTGTTTTCGATGCCAACTCACATAATTACGAGGGTATTATTAAAGAAAATGGTCGAAAAAACGGCAGCGTCGGGATTTATTTATTTATTGACCCTGCAGCGATGTTTGACCTCACTACGGATAACTCGATCATTAGTCACTTGATTTTTATTTGTATTTTTCGCGGCCAGTTATTGTTTTTTGTAGCGTCCCGTACCTAAAGGTTATAACGGTCTTTATCTCGTTAACCCTGATTGCTAGGCAGTTGAAATTTTCATAGATGATGTATTTCTGTTGCCGCTATATTAACAAATGTTAATAGTAAAAATAAAATAAATAATTAAGGGGGTCCCTACAACGACAAATGTAATTTTTGGCTTTCTTTATAAATGGTACGGGACCCATCGTTTGCGACTCAAACTCATACTTGACCAGTTTTGTTATTTTATTTTTCGTGGTTTGTTATATATCGACCGTAAAATTTCGGTCAATTATCTCTTAGTTTGCTCTTACATCACTGAGCAATCTACTATGCCCGTTATTCAAAATTTAATTAGGCAAAGGCTTTTTAATTTTTAGGCAGTGTTCTTTCAGCACAAAATATTTCACATCAACAACAAATTCGAGTTCCAATGGTAGTAATTTCAGTCGTAGCTCATTCGAGACAATATCAATAAAAATTATGTTATTCCCGCCAATTAATGGTTATTTAACAAAGTTTTATGACTAAGTTAATCCCCAGTTTTTTGTCAAATTTTATATTGGCGAGTCTATTAACATTCTATAGTATTAGTTTGTCAAATTGTTTTTTAGGGGCATGATATAATTTGTTATTTTTTTATAGCATCGGCCGGGAAACTAGCATGTGTGTCACCTGATGGTAAGTGATCACCACCGCCCATGGACCAAAGGTATGACAAGAGTGTTACCAAGCTTATAAGAAAGTATAGACCCGTTTTTTGAAGGCTCTAACGTCGTATCGGTCCGGGAATACCTCCACAGGAACTTGATTCCATAGTTTGGTCGTGTATGGTAGAAAGTTTCTTTTGAATGATACAGTGGTTGACTTTCAGTTGTTCAAGCAACAAGGATGAAATTTTAATATCTATTTACTCATACTGATCATAATTTTCAATCAACTTAACAACAAAACAATCAAACAGACGTACGGCCCACCGGATCGCAAGTGAACATCGTCACCTAAAAGGTCAGGCATGATAATTTACTTAATTATCAAACACTGATCAGTATTCCCGTTTGTCTTCTTTTACCAAATAATCACTTTTTGCTTTTTAATACCTACATAATTTGAATCTGAAACATCTGTAAGAGGTCTTTCTCTTTTTGGGGGTTGACCGAGTTATTGGTTATAAGGTTTTAAAATCTACACTACCAATAGGCTTATAAAAGAAAACGAGAATTATAAAATAGCCTACTAGACGTATAAATTTGAGGATTTATTTGCACACAATTCTTACAAAAAGCGTTAAGGCTTTGGCATGAAATTTAAATCTGTTAGACCACAATTTAAATTTTGTTAAGGTACGTTATATTTTTTTGGTATTAAAAATATATCTTGGTCATCGCATCACGTGTCAATTTCGCTTTTTCCTTAATTAGCCGGAGAAGTTTTTTATGAAAGAAAAATAAATTTTAAGTTTAGCGAAACACTAGAAAATTTAATAAAACTTGACAAAAATATTGATTTTACATAACTTTAACTTCCATTTTCATAGATAAGACAGAAAAAGGTCGGCTCAGTTAGTTAGCTAGTAATTATAAAAAATTGGTTCTTGGAAATTAGATTTACTCGGATGAAGATATAGAAAAAACCAATCTAATAATTACGAACCGATATTGGGACACTCTGTATCAGAAAGAGTGTCGGAAATCAACCGTCACTATTAATTATTAATGTTTGCTTACCCCGATGAAGATGTCGATACGAACCATGAAGACGTAAATGCCTTGCCTTTTTGTTTTGTCAATCTGTCTGTTGCGAGGCCCCACAATAAATGACGAGAGTATAGAAGAGACACCGTTTAAAAAGTCCATTGATCACATAATGAATAAATATTATATAAGCTTATGAGATGTTACCATTTTATTTCTGAATTTGCTGATTATAGTTAACATACGAGCAGGCGGGTCACGTGATGATAGTGATCACCACCGCCCATAGACAATTGCAACACCCGCAGGGTCACAGAATCATTGCCGGCCTTTAAAAAAAAGAGTCGGGCCTCCAGCTCTCCCACTCAGCGGATGGAGCAATTAAAATAATATATATTGTAATATTGCAAAAAAAACTTTTGTAGTTTAAAATTAACCATTTCTATGATTATCTACCGAAATGGTCGCGATTTAGTCGATTTAGTCTACTTTTTATTATTAATGAATTCAGAAGTATATCAAAATTTGATTTGTTCTTTATGATTAAATAAAGAAGATTTTATTTTATTCACGCCTAACAAACTCGTCAACTGATGGTAAACGTCTGCTCAATTCAGAAACAATGTTGACCAGCGGAGGAATCTTGCTGAGCCGGCCTACAAAGCTAAAGATCACAAGTTATCCTTCTATACCGTTATTAATTTACAAACCCTCACTAATTAATTATGTTAAATAATGCGATATTATGCATATCCCATCACACGCGTCGATGCACAAGGAATCTGGCTCGATGTTTGTGTTTTATTGGTCATTCGATAGCGAGTGGCCGATCTGGCCAATGGATATTTTCTGTTTATGTTACATACAATCTTATCGTATGATAAAGTGTTAAATTGATTCAACAATATAATTTTATAAGAACTGTGGGAATATATTTTAATGTCCTAGATAATGCGACATTGTTTTGGATATTATGATCTTTTATTTATCTTCTTTTCTTCCTATTGTTTATTTTGGTTGATGTAATGTTTTGAATAAAATTGTTGAAAAATCTATCATAACTTCTTCTAATTAGGCACAAGTTACTATGGCAAGTGGAAATCTACCCATAAAACAAATATAAACGAAATGGAAATTAACATTTATTATATAGGTATTTTTTCCATAAAAGCACGAAGGTTTGAACAACTACATTTAACTAACTTTTATTGTCGATTGCCTATTGTTAATTCTAATTATTTAAAGAAATACTTTTGTGACGATTTGTAATAATTAAATCATTGTTTTACAATAAAATATCATAAAGGCACAAGGTTCGATATCCTTAAAAATAAGCATTTAATTTTTTTTATGACAGAAGCTGGTGACGTCTTGTCATGTAATCACAGCCGCCCATAGACTCCTGCAACACCCGGGGGGTTTATTTGTTTTTGGAGATTAAGTTGATGAAAAATTTAAATATTTGCGACAAATCTCGTAACAATAGTGACTTTATCCACTAAAAGATAATTCTATTGACAGATTTCCTCTAAGCTAGTGCAAGTACCATCAAATTTTCCGTTTGACTGACTCCAAAATCCATCATGCTTTTGACGTGTGAGGTTAAAACGACCACCATCATAATTATACTTAAATCCGCATTAGGCACTCCATTGTCGTTTAAGTAAATACTTGAAGTAGAAAATCTTGTCTTTGTCCTTCGGGTTTCGACGTTCATTGGTATTCCAATTCTCTTTGGCTACTGTCAAAGAGTTATTTTCCCTTTGAGTGGGTATGAAAAGCAGATGTACTCAATTATGCATTCTATTTTTATTAAGTTATTATTTACGCTTCTTAAGCCCCCCGTCTCTGCTTTTGGGTGGTAAATTGTCCTTTATGTTCGGTTAAATAGTTAATTATAATTTGAAATGGTTGTTGCGTTTTTTTTCCAAAATAAGTGTCTATAGTCACTTGAATTATAATTGTTATTTTTGTAAGTTGGATTTAGTGGTAGATATTTGGTAAAGCCTTTCATAATTTTTTTTTTCTAAATAAATATGACATATAGCTTAATTTTTTTTGTTTTAGGTCAGCAAACGATTACACTCAAAATCTTTAAAAAAAACTAAGTAGTGATAAACTAAATATGCATAAAAGTTTATAGAGGTAAGGACTTTGCATCATTGCATCAACGAGGCTGTCAAGCTCGTGAGCTTTTAGCATTGAGCAGCTTTTAGCGTTGAGCACTGAAACAGTTTTTTCATATGAAATAACTCATAATTAACAACATTTAATAAAATGTTACCTTATTATATTTTAAATTCTAAATATTAATACGTAATTATTTAAAATTACTTCGATTACATACACACACATACACGATAAAAAATCACACACACAAATAGACAAACTATTGAGCAAAGACGGTCATTCAAAAGAGATTAGAGAAAAATAACAAATTATAGATCCTTATTCTGTCCCACTTACCTGCTCCCCTGAATGTCTGTTTGAGAGCCCTGACAAAAGAAAATCTCTTGTTTGACAGGATTATGGTGTTTCGCGACAAAATTCAAAATACAGTTATTGAGTTGTTTTCAAAGTCATTGGCACGCGTGATGCGTAAAGCGGGCTACACACACGCCTGCGGCAGGGGCAAGCTAGGGTGCATGGCGGTCGTAGCGATATCGGCAGTATCTCTACACATTTGCCCGCCGTGCAGTGTTCGAAAGTAAGTTTGAGTCAGCGTATGTTGAGATTGGCACCAGTATTATCAAAAAGTCAAAATATCGATGTAGTTCTGGCGCTTTCTTTAATAGAAAAGGAAAATTGATGCAAAAGAAAAGGAAAATAGATAAAACGGGTGAAAAATCGCGCCTCCTGCTCATGCCGCAGGGGCAAACTAGGAAATTGCCCCTGCTAACCTACTCACATCACAATTAAAGTGACAATTCAGGGTCATCCCCACTTTTACACCCTAGATGGCTCCTGCCGCAGGTGTGTGAGTAGCCCGCTTAAGTATACGTTTCGCTTCGCATTAAAAAAAATGTTTGGAGATACTTAAGCTGATATTGTCTGATTTTAGAAACATTTTTGAGGAAGATTTGTAACTCAAAAGATCAAACCCTTAACATATCAATTAAGTCTCTCGTTTGGTTCTTAGGAATGTGTTGTCGGCGTAATTCGTCCTCTAATAGTTTAAGTTGCGCGCGCGCAGGTCTATTGATTGCAGTGACCGCTTTCTTTCGGATGGGTATACCTTTTTGCCAACTTGCTTTTATAAAAAATAAATTTGTAAATACTGTGACCAGATTGCAGATGTTTAAATCGTCAAATACCAGCAGCGTTTATTCTAAAATTATCTTTTTAAATTTGTTTTATACGTATGTGAAAAATAAATTCGTATGTTCAACATTTTCCAATAATGATAAACAAATACAAGTCAGAAAACCTATTATCCCCCCCACCCCCTTATCACTTGAATCTAACCTATTTAATGTGGAAGTTATCAACGAATCTGAACTGTCGATGTCCGCTTTGATCTGCGGGCTCGGTCTGAAACGAACTGAAGGTTTAAAGTAGGTTTTCAAAAATGTACGTAACTAGCGTGTGTGAGGAGAGCGATGGGAGGTATTTTAGGATCGTAGCAAGTATAGTTTCCCCCTATCGCCGTGGGTAACAGGCATAATATACTATCAGATCAAATTTAAAATGCCACTCTGTTTACATAGACTCTAAAAAATGCTACATCATTATCTGTCATCCTTTACAGGCGCAGTCACACGCTTTAAGTATTTTTACTTAAGCATATTTATTTAACTGTTTAATCTACAACTCAAATTCATTGTAAAACACCTCTTTTTATTTGTAAATAAAGGTCAGTATAAAGAAGCTTAATATGCTGTTGTATGTACTATTTCTTGCGAACACCGATAGTTATCTGGGCATGGCGTTGAAAATAATTACGTGTGAGCTTGCTTATTAATTGTCCAGTAAGTCGATATTGTTAATTTAAATGTTTATCAATGTATGGGAGAATAGTTAATTAAGAGCTGTTAAACTAATAGCGTTGAGACGCATTTAATAAGAAGCTTCGATTTATATTCATTTCGACGTGTCTACTTTATTCGTTCTTAACTATATTCATTAGCAACTATATTGAGAGCTAATCCCATTATCAATTAGCCTATTATATTTATATACTAGATAATGCTCGCGACTTCGTCCGGCCAATGGGTACTACAATATCTTGTTAGCCTCTTGCTGGGTTACAATAAATTATATCTCTCGGGAACCGTAGATTTTTCCGGGATAAAAAGTAGCCTATCTTTTAATCTAGGTCATAGTCAATCGCTGTGCGAAATTTAATTCAGATCTGTACAGTAGTTTTTGTGTGATGCGCGTACAAACATACAGACAGACAAAAATTCTAAAAACCATCGTTTTGGCTTCTATTGGTCCTATAAAAAGCCCCTAAATAAGTTTTTCTTACATATCTCCCATGTAAAGACATAGCTCAGTTACAATTTTATTATGCGTATAGATAATAGCTTTGCATTTTGCATAATCTTGTCTTTGCAAGCATCTACGTACTAAAAGGAAGCCCACTGCAAAATTTAAGACCTTATAGTTTCTGAGATTTCGTGACGAGTAATTGTTTTTCGCTTTTATATACGAGTATATAGATTGAAAATGTATAAGTTATAAAATGTTCTTCAATAGATCATTTATTGCCAACTGTTTTTAAGGCTTCTTCTAAGGTTATGCGTTGCCATGGTGAACAGTATCAATTTTCACGGAGGCCTATATTTGTATGTATTGAATAGAACTAAGAACTATCTCAAGACTTATCCCGTTTCTTACTATAATCGTCTTCCTTTTGGGTTGCAAACGTCAGTCGTTCTGTGTAAAAACCAGTTATTCGCCAAATGTTTTAGTTTGTTTAGTGGACCCCGGACTTTGACGCATCACTACTAAGAAGGTAACTGGAAATACACTCCGGTGATGAAGATTAAGTTAATATCCTTTATTGTTCTTTTGAAAGCCAAAAACCACAAAATCGGCCAAGCAACCAAGGAATTAACAAAATCCTCCAGCTAAGTCTTACACTTACGATAGAAATACAAAAAGCCCGTCTGTTTGTCCATTAATTCATTCATCACAAAAAGGGTTAACCTTCTCGAGCTCACTCTGCGTGTCACAGCGCTGTCTGTCCACTTGTCACTCCAATCTGGATGTCCCTTGAAAAAATACCCAACACCTACAAGGACTACATTTGTATGCAATTCATAAGCGATAGCGGTTTTACTTCATACTGGAAGTAACTGTTCATTATTGCATAAGTTTTATACACAGAAATAATTATAGGAAATAAACATGGAAAGAAGTGCTTTTATAAAACATACTAAAAAAATCCCTCCATTCTTTTAGTATGTTTTCTACTTTATAATATAAATGATAAAAATTATTCAATATATGTAACGAAAGGCATCGTACGTCTATTGGTACGAGGTCATAACGTCATTACCGAAAACACAACTTATTATTCTACCATTTTCAAACTGACATTTAAAATCTTGATTTTGGTTTCGATACTTCTTACTTACTACGTTATATATTGGCTATAGAAAGGCTATAGCCAACACATAATGTAGTAAGAAGTTAAGTCAGGTAGTCGTATAGCATCGAAGTCGTTATAGGGTCGCATATGATGTATCCCTTTATTTTAGGACGCTTAAATAACCTTTCTAAATATGATGTTTACTTGAATAAAACTTAAATAAATAAATATTCCTCCACTTCCGGTTCAATTATTTCATGCACTTTTGCCATCATTATCGATTCTTAGTTGCCTAAAAGTTTCTCGTAATTTTTTCAATTATATATTATATGCTTTAGAGGCAGGAGAAATAAATGAGTGTTTAAACTAGTATAAATAAAGTCGAGTGTTACATCAGCTATCGGGTTGATCCGCATTCATTCTGAAAACGATTATCTGTAGAAATTAAAACTAGACTGATTTAAATATTGTTATATTAGATATGAGTTGACAACTTTTATTTATTTATAATCGTATATCTCTCTTGGCTGGCACCATACACCAATTGTGAGGCTCTCAGTAGGGAGTCTGTAAGAAATGTGTCGAAACTGTGAACACGTGTTTAATAATACATTGACGTGGTTATACATAATTTAATAGATGATAATTCTTCTGCTGATTTTTGTTCAAGTAATGTGCAAATAGTGTTTACTTGTTTTGAGTATAACAAGTTTGTTCTGTTTCTATTAGATTCTGTTGGGAATTACAATTCTGGGCTAAATAGCTAGCTTGCTTACTTTTACTGACATTATATTATATAGCCAAGGAAAGAAAAAAAGCCAATATTATCGAAACTTTACATATACTTCTACTTCTAACTTTCAACCCGTGACAGATGTATGTAAGTAGTAGTTAAGAAACTGACCACAAGTCACAGACACCGGTGTCGAATAAAGAGATTAAAATTATTAACAAAACAGCGAGCAGTGAGCCGTCATTCCTGATTAGCTACGGACCTCGGCCGAGCCCTACTCTTAATTAAATAATCAAAACTGATGCCCTTATCCTAAACTATAGACTCTGCAGATGTGACCTAGTTTACATATTTCGCTCGCGTTAAATTCGGGGGGTGGGAGAATAGAAAGAATCTACACAGCCCTTCACCTATCTCCACATTCTGCAGCATGAATGGGCCGGTTTCAGCATGAATGGGGTGGCTCGTCCGGGGAAGCCTTTCATCCAGATCCATTCGATAGTTTTTGTGTGATGCGCGTACAAACATACAGACAGATTGAAAAAAATTCTAGAAACAATAGTTTTGGCTTCTATATAGGTAGACCCTATAAAGAGCCCCTATATATATTTCTCTTAAATTATCTCATCTAGAGACATAGCCCAATTACAATTTTATTATTGTTATGAATTTGTTAAAACTATTCACAATTATTTAAATTTTATTAACGGTTTATTTGGATTTTGTAAAAGTTTTTTTGGGACACTCATTTTTTTAATTGCGCCGTATGAGTGTCCCTTAATTTTCTATGTTTGACTAGACCAATTCTTAAAATCATTGCACTGTTCTATGAGTATTATAAAACCCTGTGTTGTGAAGTTGGGCCTCCGGCTCTCCCACTCACCGGACGAAGCATTGCGGCTGATAGCCGCCATTCAGGCGTCGGTCTTCTGTGGGAGTGTTTCACTTCCCCGGACAAGCCGGCCCATTAATGCTGCAGGCTAAAAAAGCAAGCAGCAGGCTCCATACCACTACAAAAAAAAATAAAAAAGACAATCAGACTGCACGCACTCTATTACCACGCGATTTAAAATGACATTAGTTTAAGGTACCCTTCTACAGTTTCATTATTTTGTTATATAATGTTGTTTGAAGGTTCTGTAGTGATGGTAATTAGACCATTAGGACTTGAGTGAGGAATGTTTTGATATCTTTTTTATTTCTGACCTGTGAAGAAAATTTGTTTAAATCGTCTTTGATTTATTGGAACTAGTAGGAAAAGCGCACGTAATGCCTTTACGTAATGTTACAGTCGTCCATAAGCTTCGTCCATTAGGCGGGCTGTACGCTTGTTTGTCATCTAATGGTAGGTATGGTAAAAAAAAGTGGCCAAGTGCGAGACGGAGTCGTAGATGGAGGGTTTCGTAGAATCAAGCCGATTACCTGCTACTATATACAAAATATCAATATTTTTTCGCCAATAAAAAATAACTTTGGTTTTCAAAGGTTTTATGATGTTTGTATGAATAACATAGTTATAATTTACGGTTTCTGAAAAAGTGCTATATGTATCTCAAGAATTCAATTTCTCACTATTCGGAATCCAACAAATTGGTAAATGCAATAAATGCTTAAATTAAAATATTTGAAGCCGGTCGTTACGCCCATTTTCCGCTGTGCCTTCAAATTTCAAATTTTGTTTGTTCGTTTAGAAAAGCAAAATTTCTGAAAAAAGTTTTTTTTAAGCTCATAAACATTTTTATTAGCTCATGAACAATTTTTTTTAGATCCTCTTCTTTTTGTATTTTTTTTTTTGCTTCGCTGTTTTGCCTGAATTTGCAGATAGGGTTTGCAAATTAGGAAAAGTAGAAACGAATTATAATTATTCGTTATTAGAACCGTGATTAGCAGTGTATGGAAATTAAAATTTTACTTATAATTTACATGTTATACATACAACAAAAAAATGAAGATTAAAACAATTTTATACACTTCAGTCACATTAAAAAGGCAGAGCTGACATTAATAACACTACAGGTAATTAAACAAACATACAGTCATAAGAAAAATAAGCAATATTATCACAACCTTACTTCGTATCATTCTAATTGATCTCGTATCTTTAGTTTCGAACCAATTAAACTAAAGCGTAGAGATATTAATCCCCGTCTTCGATCGATACATCGCTAAATACTGGTTTTTATTGTGTGACAAAGTGCCAAGACTTTTATGCAAAACTAGCTTATGCCCACCACTTCGTCTGCGTAGATTATTTAGTACTACTACAATATTATATCCCTCGGGAACCGTACATTTTTCCGGGATAAACATTAGCCTATCTTTTATTCATAGGTCATCGTCCATCGCTGTGCCAAATTTCATCCAGATCCGTTCTGTAGTTTTTGTGTGATGCGTGTACAAACATGCAGATAGACAGACAGACAAAAATTCTAAAAACAATCGTTTTGGCTTCTATAGGTCCTATGAAGAGCCCCTATATATGTTTTTCTTAATTATTTCCCATGTACAGACAGCTCAATTACAATTTTATTATAAGTATAGATTAACGGTTCTATGATGTAAATATAAAAGTTAAAGAGCTACTTAACATTACATACACACAGTATCACGTCTTTATACCTAACGAGGTAGACAGAGCCAAGAGTCGCGAGATTCGAATCGCTTAACAAAATGGTGGGCTTCATTGTGGAATAGAGATATAGAAATAGTGACAGATTGCTATAGCCCATCGCATCAGCTGTTTCAAGGCATTTCCCTTGATTGACTTTAACAATCTTGGAAGAGAAGCAGCTGGCACGATCTACGTTTTTATTTTGCTCCTAGACTCAGTTATAGGATCCAGTTTCCTTTTTCTACCATTTTTGTAATGGTTTTCCCTAGAGATTACACTACACATGAAGTTCTTATAAACATGAGCCTGATTCGTATTTAATGTAGGAACTTCTAATGCGGTAACCAGAGATATTTAAGAAAAACATATATAGGGGCTTTTTATTGGACCTATAGAAGCCAAAACGATTGTTTTTAGAATTATTGTCTGTCTGTATGTTTGTACGCGCATCACACAAAAACTACTGAACGGATTTGGATGAAATTTAGCATAGCGATGGACTACAACCTAGAATAAAAAATAGGCTACTTTTTAAAACGAAAAAATGTATGGTTCCCGAGCGATATAATTTTTCGTAAAATCTACGTGGACGAAGTCGCTGAAATCACAAAAAATGTGACCCGATTCCTTTAGCATTACTCGATATTCACTCTCGAATCGAATATTCGGTAGAAATCGCGCAGTTTCACCACTCGATTTACAATATCGTTCAATCTCGAATTGGGCGTGTTCTGCTTGTTACAATTAATTAGATCCAGTTACGTAATAAATAAAATTTTGAAAAATTCTCATTCCGATAAATACATTTAAAAAATATATAAGTATATGAAATAAGAACCAAGTAGTAGTAATAACAACTTAAAATTTTATTTCTTCTTATCTTTACTATCATACTAAGGACAATATTTTGAAGCCTAAGGTCTAACTTGGTTAGTTCTAGTACTTAGAGAACAAGTATTTGATATTATGAAGTGACTCTCTTGTAATACGTCTTTATCCATTACGGGGTAAACAGAGCTACATACTACATACATACAGAAAAAATTTATTGATTTTTTCAAAATTCAGAAAAATGTGATGAATAATCAGTTTTAAGCTGTATCAACTGGATCGAATGCAAATGTACAAAGGGCAATACACCAACAGCGAAATATCCAAAATTTTTCATCGGTCGGCACGTACTTACTTACATACCGTTTTAATTTCATTTAACACTGCATTTTGACATCCAGATATGTTCGATAAGCTCCCAGAGCTATCTTCCAAATTGATTTCTTCGCGTGGTATCGTAAAACGCAATTATTCGATTTCAAAACTTGATGTGTTAATTAAAACGAGTAAACACGATTGATGTCTTGTACTCAATTTAATTGCTTTTCTTTATAGTTTTTATTTTTTAAAACGGAACATGTCAAATGACTTCTGATTGCGGTACTTTTTATTAGATAATAACTTTAGTCTGCGACGTTCGTACGCACGTATAGATAGAGTAACAGTTAAAGCATGTTTTAAACAGATTTTTTGTCTTGTCAACTTAAAAGCGACGAGACGAGACCACATTTCTAATATTTTGTCAATTATTTTTAATAATCTTTCGTCCTAGTTGCCAGCAATAATGCTTCCAACTGTCCGTCTATTCTTTCATGGTTGTTTGGCGCCAAATTTTACGGCTGCAGACCAATTGTTCCTGCACCGTCATTCATCTGTTAACGTTTTTCCCGTCCTCAATTGCTCTCAATAAAACTTCGCATTGATTTGGCAGAACGAAGAGGTAATCAAGGAATTTGTAAATTGGTCCGAGTAAAGATTATATTCACTTATTCACTTGTATAATAGGTATTACTTTGACTCAGCTGTTAGATAAAGGGCTTGTTCTCGTTTTTCTTTCACACTACTTTGGACATTTAGAAGCAATTAAGTTAAAATTAAAAATTAAGAAAAGAACCCCGACTCAATATAAACAAAACACTTGAAACTTATTTTTACGTCGGGGGTTAAAACATAGCTAAGGACACTCTCGATTAAGTCACAAAAACAGAATTATCTAAATCGATTCATCCGTTTAGGAGCTATGATCCACAGATTTAATACCACACACACATTAAACTTATAACACTCCCTTTTTGTGTCGGGGGTTAAAACGAAAAGCAGTCTACTAATATGTTACTAAGCGGATTTAAAGACAATATTTATGAAAGGAATATGAAAACATTACACAAGCACACGGTTTTCATGATTAAAATAGTCCTTTACGCCCAGGAAGTTTTGTACATTCAAGAAGATCGCTAGGCACCTCCTACTTACATGTCTAAAAACATAATAAATCTACTAGAGGATACAACATACCAATCGCGGTGCCACCATGAAAGCGCGAAATCGGGCAAAATAAAAAATGCCAACAAATTCATTTATTTATGTGTCAGAACAAGAATGCACAACACAAAAATAAATATGTAACCGACGCCTATTACAGGCAGATACGCCTTAGAACACCTTTTAGGATCCTTTCGAGCCGGCGCTAGATGATACAAAGGCAACAAAGGGGAAAAAATAAGAAAAAAAAATCGGTATCTCATTGGTACAAGCGACGGGCGAAAGCGACTTTATTGTGAAAATCATTTAGGTGCATGTTTTTCAAGTGATTTGTTTTAAAACTACATTCTAGCCGTATTTTTGATATATAAACTCAATAGAAGATTATGAACCTAGGGTGTAAATGACTGTCTTACGTCACGGGCGTTGGATCCTGAGCGTAGCGAAGTAATCTATGTCCAGTCCATCCAGTCCATCCATAATCTATGTCTAGAGTCCAGGGTGAAGCGAGGGATTCAATCAGCCCAAGACTACGACATTTCTTTACTCCAGTGGTGAATACTCTACTTTTGACACCTTATGCGAGACAAGTGCTACAAAAATAATCATTTACCTTTTGATTTTTCCGGTAGTAGATTATTAATAATCCCTAAAGCTTCAAATTAAATAAACTCCGGAGTTAAGTCATTGTCGTATATTATTATACGTACATTATTGTTTTGTTCGATTTAAGAATAAAAACTCTTTGCAATGGCTGTATGCTAAGAGGTCTCTCTGCTCTTCATACGATTTCAACGTTCCAAATTCAAGTCATTTTAATCCCTTGGGAACTTCCACACAATATTATCTGCCAAGGGTATAAAGTCTTGCTTTACTTTGACATTTACATAGTCATATAATTAGACTTTGTCGAGCATGAGGTGTGAAAAATAAATTACTTCAGCTCATTAATTATTAGTAAATAAAACTTTATATTTTATTCTATAGCTAACTAAATATAGCTAACTTAGTCTTATATTCGAAGAAATCATGTTATTTTGCTTTACTTATATATAATTTTAGTAATATGAGACAAGTTAACAGCATATACATTTATTATTTAAGTGTATTTTTTAATTTACGCTCAATAATATATCGTGGAGAGACCTTGTATCATTCGCGCCAATTCATGTACACCACAATAAACTCGCTTATCGTCTACAACTTAACCATACTGTGTCGGATCTTAAAAATATTTCGATCCACCGGGTGCTAGCTTTTTTTAAAGGTTCACGTGGGAGGTGCGAGGTAATTGCCGAAATTCCTAATTTTTGACAATCAATGGACAGGATATCGCTATTATGACGAGCCGAATGGACGACGATGAAGATGTTTGACTGTTTGTAAAATGCTTTTATTATATTTAATATGGGAATTTTTTGCCAGATACCTATATGAAAGTACTTATGAAGATATTTTTGTGTTAATTGACTTGGAATCTAGGACTTGGGTTTGGAAATTTGGAATTGGTGGGTATTACCTTGGCGGTGGGGAGAAAATTGGTGAAATATAGTTTATAATTTAATAAATACTTTTTATGCGAATTTTTAAATAAAATATATAAGTAACAAAATTGCACATGTTTGATATCAAAGTATATAAAAATAAGCACAGCTTGCTTACATTTCTCGTGTCAATTCTCAATAAACAGTGGGCACTTACCTAATATTGAAGACTTTATAAATAATCTTATATATGGCTCATACAGCGATTGTTATTATTAAACAATGAAATATCATCATAATTAGATGAAATATATATCACTTAAACTGATTATGATCACAATAAAGTAACCAATTTATAACTACAAAAACTGTTACTGTTTTCAGAAAAAAAGTTATAATATTTAAATATTTAATTGCTGCATTCTTTACGGCGTAAAACCTCACACGTAGATGTTTTAATAAATTTCGTTTGCCATCTCTTTCCAACGCTATTAGGAGTAAATGAGACAAAATAATAGTTGCATGAGAACAATCTTCTACGGCGAAGTCGTGATGGACACCGAAATGAGATTTACATCTGTATTGTTTTAGTGATGTAACAAAAACATATCGATAAATATTATATGTAGGTATATTAATAACTTACTTATGTTTAATTAATAAATACAGTGGCAAATATTCAAAGTAAAACAGAATTACAGTCAAAAATTGTGATTAGGTAAACGTAAAGGTGTGTATTTATAAATTACAAGACACAACACTACTAGATAATGTGACTAATTAATAAATAAAAATAAATAAAAAATAGATATACAACTCATTTTATATAATTACTAGCTGCAAAACCC
>JADGIL010002683.1:0-10144 GCA_020352625.1 Cactoblastis cactorum
TTCGTGATTCTTCTAATAGGTAAACTTCTGAATAGATATAGTAAAAGATTTTTCATGATCGATTCAGTATTTCCGAAGATTAGCCATATTCCGTCCGGCGAGTGGGAGAGCCGGAGGCCCAACTTCCCCGCCCTCCCCAAATGAGAAGGGCGGAGAAGTTGGGTCCCCGGCTTTCCCACGCACCGGACGGAGCATGACGGCTGATAACCGCCATTCAGGCGTTGGTCTTCTGTGGGAGTGTGGTACTTCCCCGGACGAGCCGGCCAGCTACAGGTTAAAAAGAAGCCTGTAGCTGGCTCCACACCACTACAAGTAGTGGTTCCATACCACTATGAAATTTATAATGATTTATGATGATGAATTATTATGAATGATGCTATTTTTAATAGATGGGGTGATTTACAAGGAAAGTTTTTAAATCCATGTGAAGCCAGAACGGGTCGCTAGTCACTTATATATCTTTCTAGTATAAAACTGTAGAAAATACGGAAACCCATTATACATGTAAGAAAAATTGCTTCTTTTCCCACGAAGACTGTAAAAGCCAGTCATTAGAAAGCGCCAAAAAAACAGGGTATTCTTATTATAGGCTAGCGACACTATATCTGAATCTTCATTCCACCAATCAGCCAATTAATCAGCTCAGCCTTAGAATCAAACGGCTTACAGTCCTCCTCGTAAGGTTTAAGGACGTGATACTGAATATGTAGTTGTATTCAAGCTTTGTCTCAATTAATTACGTGTTATAAGGAAAATAAATCAACGTGTGGAGTCATGAAAAGGATTTTCTTTTTAACAGTATTTTCCCCAACATTACATTCATTTAGCCGATCAAAGGTATAATTATAGGTTTCAATCAGGCCCGCTCAATGGCTACTGTCCCACCTCGTACTCTGTGTACGGTCAACATATCAAGTCATGAAATAATAGACTCTATGTAATAGGCATAGCTAAAATTCAGTGAGTTTCGATTGATATGTTGTCCGCGCTCATGTTAAATGAAAGAGTTTACTACGGAATTGGATTATTTCTCTCATAATATTGATTAGAAGTGCTTAATCTGAGATTATATTGGTAATTAAATAAAAATAAATGTTCTAAGGACAAGTCACACAAATTAAGTTAGCGCCAAACGAAGTTCAAGACTTGGTACCAGTATTATAGGATACCAACTCAAAAACACTGTATCTATATATATAAAAGAAAGTCGTGTTAGTTACACCACTTATAACTCAAGAACGACAGAACAGATTTGGCTGAAAATTGGTAGAGAGGTAGCTTAGAGCCAGAAGACGGACATAGGATACTTTTTATCCCGGAGTTCCCGCGGGATTGATTCCTAAATGAATTTCATAGGGGTTCCACGCGGACGAAGTCGCGGGCGGCCTCTAGTTTGTAATAAATACAAATAGATAAACATCCGAGATCCAGGCTATTCTGAAAAAGACTGATCTAGTAACTTCTTGTTTGAGTTTGAGAGATAAGAACTTTACCACAGTACTATTAATAAGAAAAAAAAAAAGAAGTGCGTGCGACCGCGTTTACTGAAATCACATTCACTAAACTTTATGCATGAAACTCAAAGCACTGTTAGCCAGTAATAACAGTTAGCTATAGTTTGAATAATGGGAGGGTTCCTTACCATTTTCTAAAAAAAACTACAAAAATGTCACGTTCATTGTATGGAACTCTGATTATTATTTTTTAGTATTTGTTGTCATAGCGGCAACAGAATTATATAAATTGTAAAAATTTAACTGTGACAAATGGACAGCGTGGTCCCAATAATAGATTCTCCTTTTACCCTTTGGTTAGGGAACCCTAAAAAAGAGCCTCCCTATATTCCTGGGAGTAAGATTCACTTTATAACTGGGTGAAAAATTTCTTTAACAACAATTATTTTCATCTATTCATAACTTGGAATATAATATTAAGTACGACATTGTAACAATAGAATGTTGATTTTGCCAAAAAGAGATACCATTAATCAGTCGGTCAAAGTTCAGATAAATTTCAGATTCGAGAACACAAAGTAGAACGTACGTCTGGCCAAAACTCGTCAATCGGGCCAGTTTTATTTGCCAGACTGTTGATAGCCGACTTTATAGTCTTGCTTTTGTTAGATTGTGACACGTGTTGCAGTATCACGTCTTTTTCTTTAACGGGGTATACAGAGCCAAGTAAGCCGTACTTAGCAGACTGATGGGCTTATTTGTGGAATGGATTTAGATGTAGTAACAAGTTGCTAACCCATCGCCTTGACTGACTTTTACGCACATATTGCGCGGTAAGAGACCGACTATCAATGCCATCTATTGATGGCGTTCATGCTGACTAAATAACACCAGTGTTAATAAAAACTTGTTTGTTTTCTTTGAATAAGCTTAGAAATTATTGGACCGCTTTTGATTAACTTTTAAACAAACGAATAGTAGACTTTTAGAGCGTAAGATATTTTTTATCCCACAAATCCCACAATAACAGGAGTAGCGCCAGTAAAACCGGGATACGGTCGAAAGTACCAAATAAGTATGTTTGGTATACAGGTCTTTTTACGGGATTTTCTTTAGTTTGTTTATTTGTTTGACACCTGGGCACCACCTTTTCAACTAATATTTTACAATAGTACTTCACCAAAACAATACAAGACCAAAAGTGAACAATGACAAAATAGCCCAGTTTTCGCCAGCTATTTGCCCACCTCAGTCAGGAACCAATTCATCCGTAACTGCTAGACCCTTATCTCGACTGACGTGTCTCTAAGTACGCGTTCAAATTGCCCTTTTGAGAGTTGACCGATAGCGTGTGTCGAGGTCTTGGTTTGCACTCGCCTGTATCGCATTTCGTGACGATGACAGGATTAAGATCTTTTATTTGTAAACTACTGAAGGTATAACTTTTTGCCTTGAAATTCCGCTCAGCCACATTGATGAAAACGCCATCCATTACGTCATGGAGGTATTTAAGTTATTAATCATAAGAAACAGTTTCAAATCAAAATAATATTTGAGATGAAACATAAACAAAAGTTTTGATATAATTATAAGTAAATAAAAAGTTACATGCACAAATAAAGTATGTACATGTAACCTTACAATAAGTGTCTTTTACGGAGCAAGTTTTCTATAATAATATATAAGACATATATGTTATATTTATACTAGAGTTAGGTAGTATCCCGTAACACAAGTTTCAAACTTACATTGAAGCTACCTCAGTAGGTGTGATCTATTCCCTTTATACATAATTTTTTATGAGTATAGATTTCAAATGCTCAACTAAAGTGCATCTAAAATTAAAACTTAATGCTCCTAAAAATTTCCACTGAAAATAACCTCATCGTCGTCTTTTCCGCGCCACGAAATGGGATAATTTATTCAACATTTTAATTTGATGCCCACACAATGTGCCCGATGAGGGAAATAACACGGAAAATTGCTATTTCGACGTTATTTTGCAGAATAATTGACAGCCCTCAACAACGATGTTAAAGAACGAATTACCAATTAGAATAACACGAACTAGCGGCCAACCGAGCTTTGCACGGGTTTAAAAACCTTTGTGAATCACCCTATATATAAAAAATTGCATCAAAATCTGTTGCATAGTTTCAAAGATCTAAGCATACTTAGCGACAGACAGCGGTAAGCAATTATATCATTGAAATTTACGCGAGATGACATAAAAGTGTTACACGGCTAACTCACGTTAATTTTAGTCGAGCGTCGCGGCTGTTCCTTGTGCACTTGTGAGTGCACAAGGAACGGCCGCGCCGCGACGTTCCTAGTACTCGCCCTGAAGATGGCCTTCTGAATAGGTCGAAACGGTCGTCGGCATTACCGACTAAAATTAGCAGAAAGCAACTATATTTTATGCTAAGTCGTTTAGAGGTACTTACCCAAAGTACCTTACCCAAAATACCATTAAACACGGGACCATATTACTGAGAATCCGTAGTTCACCCGTCTGTCTGTCCATCTGTTACTAGGCAGTACCTTATGAACTGTGATAGCTAGACGTTTGGATGTTTTACTCGCTTTTTCGCTTGCTCTTAATATTTAAGGGGCTCTCATTACCAAACGTGAGTCTCTTGCGATTTGGTTTTGGTTCCCTTGAAAAGAGTGCAACTCGCACTTAGCCGGTCTTTTCGCTAGTGATCTAAACAAGTGAGAGAATTATTACTATTCAATTTTTTTTTTGCAATGAGTGTGTTTCACAGGTGTGTTTTATGTCTAAAATGTTAAATCTGGTGGCGATGTTATGGGTCGGGTCTTATGATTCCCTCTAACATGGTTGAACTTTGCGATGGCTGACTACATCAACTCGTGAACGGTGCTGTTAGTAGAGACTGGTAGACTAAATATATCATTTTAATGATAACTTCTTCTCTTTTTATTTATTTTTTTTTTTTTTTAGATCCCTTTTCACTTTCTTTATTGTAATTTGTTTAAAATTAATAAATTTTGACTTGGTCCTTTCGTCTCTTTGTGTTTTCAGTAGCGATCGTTGCGAAATGCTAGTATAACGTTGTGTTTGTAGTAATAATTTGTTACAACGAAGAGGAGTAATTACGTATGGTTGATTATAAAAATTCTAGGATTTAATTAGGTAATAGTTCTGCTTTGAAAGCCAAATAAATGTCATATTCATTTGTACTAAGTCACCCCAGGGAACAAAGATAGTTCAGATTGGACGAGATATTTCTAGGGATTCTTCAAGAATTAAATTAACATAGTTTAGTTTAGTATTCAGACTTTTCATTAGAGAGAAAAAAGATAATTGTACGGTTTCATAGATATTTAGAAATCAGCGTTAGAAAATAGTAGTATTTTCGAATGTTTTGAATTTCGTTGTCCTAACTTGACCGATGAATGACAAAATTATATTAGTTGGCTTACGATGAATAAAAACACTTAATAAAAACTATTTTACACAATTGCTTTCTTTGTCTGTGGATGACTCTGGCCTTAGCTTTATGATTATAATCATCAATACTTCTTTTCTTCCTTGTGTAACAAGGTCACTGGTGCACTGCTTTCGATTAAGGGAATTTTAGGTCTACTTACCATCAAGCGGTTTGAAGAATTTAGAGAACTGAAATATTTAACTGCAGTACGTTTGAGAAAAGTTTTTCCTCAATCAGAAAATCTTTTTTGGCAAGAAAGTACTTTACATGTATTTTAATTTGGTTGTCTTTTGACAGAGTTTACAAGAGCTACATTGTATGTACTGTGCTATGGTAGAAACTTTGTGTAAGTTTAGATGTTAACTATTGCATTGGGATCCCCTGTAATGATAGTGTTAGATAAATAAAAATATAGGAACAATTCACACAGATTTAATTAGTCCCAAAGTACGAGACTTGTGTTATGGGATACTAACTCAACGATACTATATTTTATAATAAACATTTTATAGATATAATGTATATATCTCTGAATAAATAAATAAATAAAAAGTTTGGTATCTCAATAAACAAATCGTGTACTATTAAAGATTTAAGTTCGGTACAAATAACTAAACACATTACAACAAGCCATAAACACAACACCCCATGCAAAAAAAAATCTCACGAAAACAAGGTCATAAATTAACCCGTCGCGTACGCATCATAAATCGTATTGTGCTTGTATATAGTTTCTAGGGATACTTTACAGCCCGACCGTAATTGGACCGTTGTAACCCTTGACGCAAAAAGAAAGGTGTTATAAATTTCACATCAATGTCTATGTGAGTGTTTATATGTGGGATCGGAGCTCTCAAACAGATGGACTGATTTCGATAAATTTTTCATTTAATAGACAGTTATGTTGCAGTGATTTTTAGTTATGTTTGACGAATGAGAAATAATCTTTTACTATAAAAATCGGTCCAGCAGCTAGTGTTTGGGAAATTTTATTACAGTTTTTCTTGTCGGAGGTTTTGAGTTTTTTAAGTTTTAATTTATTGGCATGATATGAAAACAACACACAATATCACGTTTGTTATATCCGTCATATCTACCAAAATTATGCTAAAGAAGAGATGGCTTAGTTTTAATGAAGTAAATAATTTAATCTTTACTCTCATCTCCTCTCTATTGGGCAAAATTTGGCTCTAGGCAGAAACTGGGCAATTTTAAAAAGCCCATTCACAGACAGGCAATTAAAGAAACTGTAACAAATGGTGATATTATAATGGCGATGGCAATCGACCACAAAGAGTGCAAGTTGTCTCCGACTCAATGAAAGTTGTGTTGAGTATTGACGCTATGGATTTATAGCCACAACATTAGGAATTTTGTGGCCGCACAGGGAAATCTATAGAGTACTATTTTATAAATTATGTGCATTTTTGCAACAATAACATTTAACATCTAAAGTACAAGTACACATAGAATTAGTAGTGCATCGCAAAAATTTCGTCATGGATGCCTATTTACAAAAATGTTGAAATGCACATTAGTTAATGTCTTAAAAGTATTACCGTCTGTATTTTCAAACTGGTCTGTATTTTCAAAAACTAATTTACACGTTTTTCAGTTCAGAAATAATATTATATAAGATTTAGTCTTGCTGAAAGATTGAATAAATGTGTAACTTAGATTTGACTCTTAATACAAATCGAAAGGACGACTCAAAAGATATTTGCATAATATTAAAGAAAAATTTTAAAATTTGAATACAGTCTAGAACAAATTTTCTTCTATAAAATTATACACGAAAGATCAAGAAGTTCCAGTAACAAATTTTGCTCCGAAACACATGACTCTTTAATAAAGTGATAGTAAACAATAGCGACTCCATTTTACTCGCTGTTCGTACCCTTGCCACGCCACATTACCCTTAGCGGGTACCATTCGATAATATTCTCATTTTATTTTATTAAACCTCCGACCCTAAATTTCCGAACCGCCGATTCCCTTTTCATGCCTTACTCGAGATTTCGTCACATAATTTGTTGATTTAATGAACTATACACTTCATAGAATAGGAAATGGGTCACTTTTGACGCCATGTCGGTTCAATGCTTCAGATAAATTGAAATACTTAATGAGGATGAATTGTTGATTATTGATAGAAATCTAAAAAATCATGTTAAATTTCATACTGACGTTGCTCCTTCTTTTTTCTTTAGTATCTCTTGAGAGTTTAGGTATCTGGTGGGTGACTTAACATAATTTAAAATTACCTAACAAAAATCTTTAATTATTTTTATGACTTGTTATAATATAAATAAAATAATAAAACATTGTTGTTGCTTCCTGAATCACGAAGAAAACTGAAGAGGATTGATTGGACCGGACTGTAAATAACATAAGCCTTCCTTTGAAAAGATCTTGTGATTAAAATTTTCGGATTGTATCCCTAATTCTGGAATTTTCTGCCAAAATTCACCCAAATTGCTTATTTTCTACTGCTCAAAAGTAATGAGTTTCTCATTATTACTACTCAAATTTCTCATCTTCAATCTTCAGTCATCTGGCACCAACCTTCCTAAATCGAGACTAACCTATTGTATTCATTTAAAGCACTTTATTGCTCAAAACAACACATCTCACTTCTTAGTATTACTGAAATTTAGGTAGTATTGTCTCGTAATAGAGTTGTATTTTGATAGCTTGATATATTTGCTGTGTATGTAAATCATGTAGAACACAGCAAACTACGGAGGCTTGCCGGAGTGACGCTTAGTTAATGACTTTTCGTGTTCCGCGCATTGTCTAGTGCTGCACTCTAGTTAGACTAAATGCAACCTCGCCGAAAGACAATTCTATGTGGCTGTAAAGGAAAGCTGGATTGTACTTGTTTTAATCTAAAATACTTGCAAATTCTATAGTAACTTTTTTATATAATAACGTTACAGCGGTTAATATACATACATATGTATGTATTCCTTTAGTAAATATAGGTACATAATTTTGAATATTTATCTAAGAAAGACTTGTTGATGATATGATAAGTAAGTTTCCAATACTTGTAGTGGTGTGGAGCCAGCCACAGGCTTATATTTAGCCTGTAGCACGAATGGGCCGGCTCGTCCGGGGAAGTACCACACTCATATGGGGAGGATTTTTCCCCAAATGGGGATGGGCGGAGGATTTTTACAGGCCGGCAACGCTTCTGTAACCCCGCGGGTGTTGCAGTTGTCTATGGGCGGCGGTGATCACTTAACATCTCATGACCCGCCTGCTCGTTTGCCTCCCTCTGACATAAAAAGAAAACGCACTTAAACCTATTTATTTTTCTAAAATTATGACATCTATGCTGAAAATTTTAAACCTGCTAAAATGCGGTTAGTGTTTTATTAATTACTAACTTAAAACGTTCAAAATTATTTCGTACTTTTTTAATATCGCAATTTGTTGTTAAAATAATTATTCCCCAAAAACCTGATGCGTTTTCTCATTAACGAGCCATTCAGTAGTGAAATTTGACGTTCAGTTTTATTAATTGAGAATTTCGGGTTAATGTAGTGTGCATTCGACACAAAAGGATGTGTCCGGGCCAATGGGTAATGTGAATCGGATAAATTAACGACAATTGTTTATTTAAATCGTATCGTTGGTTAGATTTTCCCTTTAAATCGTTTGTTGAGACTGTTCTCGTGTTTTCTAGTGCTAATTGGTAAAATGGATTGCTACATTTGTATATGGAGAATGACATGATGTGGCTTCCGTGGTGGCTTACAGCGAGCCTCTTGTCTCTGTGTACCTATATTTATAAGGTGAATACATGAATTTCAATCTATATCTATGAATTTCAATCTATATCTATGTATACTTAAAATAAAATTGTAACTGAGCTATGTCTGTACATGGGAGATATTTAAAAAAATATATAAAGGACTCTTTAAAGGACATAGAAGTCAAAACGATTGTTTTTAGAATTTTTGTCTGTGTATCTGTCTGTATGTTTGTAAATAAAAAGTAGTCTATCTTTTATTCTAGCTCGTAATTCATCGCTGTGCCAAATTTCATCCAGATCCGTTCGGTAGTTTTTGTGTGCGCATCACAGAAAAACTACCGAACGGATCTGGATGAAATTTGGCACAGCGATGAATTACGAGCTAGAATAAAAGATAGGCTATTTTTTATCCCAAAAAGATGTAAAGGTTCCCGAGGGATAAAATTTATCGTAAAATCTACGTGGGCGAAGTCACGGGCATCAGCTAATTCGTAATAAAGAAAATATTAATGATCACCGGGAACTGCACAAAGCAATGTTGATAGATAATACAATTGAATGAATAATTAATACTCCCACTCTGTAATATCCGGTGTGACATGTTTAGGGAAACTTGTTAATATTAAATGTCAGGTATTCCCACTTGGTGGCGCTAGTTGATCATTTGAAGACTCATTTTAGTTTGACAGTTGCAAAATTATAAGATTTAATTCGAATGATAAGCTGTGTGTATGGAAGTCTTATTTTGTGGCTGTTTTTTTATGTAAGAGGGAGGCAAAGCAGGCGGGTCACGTGATGTTGAGTGATCACCGCCGTCCATAGACAGCTGCTACACCCGCGGGGTCACAGAAGCGTTGCCGGCCTTTAAAAAGCCACCGCCCTCCCCAAACGGAGAGGGCGGGGAAGTCGGGCCTCCGGCTCTCCCTCTCACCGAACGGAGCGTGGTGTTCTAATTTAAAATAAATATAGACTGACACAATGTAATATAAAAAGGAGCAATTATAAAACCGAACATCATACTAATGTAACCTAACCAAAAAAAATACTATTTGCAAAGCTATTTATAAATTCAAAATTCATCTTTTTGCTAACCATAAACCGAAGGTGAAGTCACGAGGGGTTTCCCTGCGTCCTTGTCATTTGACACCGATGACGATGAAAAAGGTCGGCGCCATTATCGTTACGGTTTAATGACGTCATCAAAAAGTACTAATTTATCGAACTGTCATAAGAGGTCGCATTATTTTCTGTTTTAAAATAAAATATATTATAGATATCATGATTGTTTTATATTTATGATGTATAATAATACATGATAATATGGACACGCGCAGGTAGTAGAGGTAGGGGTAGTTTGAAAGTAGCTACATTGACTGAAAAAGTGAAAGGGAGATGATTGGCATGGTATGGACATGTTATGAGGAGGGATGAAACGCATATTTGTAAGAGAGTAATGAATATGAATATTGATGGACGGA
>JADGIL010002690.1:0-12218 GCA_020352625.1 Cactoblastis cactorum
AAAAAAATACGAGTTTTTAATATGGATTGCCATATTAAAAACTCGTATTTTTTTATTTGACATTGGTCAAACTGTCAGTGTCTAATGTAAGTACGATACTTGTCAGAACGCAACTATTTCCGTAGAATTTCATTGATAATAACGTGAAAACGTAGAAAAAACATTGTGTTCAACGTTTATATCAAAACATGTGAAGAAAGTGAAGGATCCTTACCGAAATCTTCAATTATTAAGCGGGTCGACATTTGATCCGTTAGTGGGACTTGATCCTTGTTCATTTTGAATGTTGAGATGTTAAAAAAGTTAATTTACAGGAGTTTTCAACAACACTAGCAGGCGAATAGTAGCTGAAGGTAGATCGAACATATATGATAACAGAAACCAAAAATATATGATTATACAAGCTTCTGCCAGCGGCTTTGCCAGCCCTGAATTTTAATACTATATTTCTATCACCAATATCTTGAATTTGCCGAATTATTAAGCATATAAATAGCATTACTGCTTTGTACATTATTAACTCGAATATTAAAAAAACCGTATATGAAAGTAACATCAAAATGGTTTAGTCCTATTACCCCAATATTGCCAACAACAAATTTCAATTTTCCTGATCCTGGTAGACCTATAGTTACGCATAAAATATCTGTTATCCTGCCCTGTTAGGACAATCTGAAAATGATTTAATTTAATGTAAAATTTTGGAAGAATATTAATACGAAAAGAAGATAAATATCCACTTTAAATTGCTGACATAAGTAATTTACATTTCTAAAAATATAACACTTAATGAGTGTCCTTATCAAAAATAGATAAACTGCGATACATAACTATTTCTGACAATACCTATCTACCGATTATTTCTGCAAAGGAATCCAAATAATGCAACTAATATGAAATTTCATTGAAATTTTTACAGTGGTAAATTCAACGGCTATGTGCACCAGAGCGGTGACCTCAAATGGCGATGCCATCACAAATGGCTGCTTCCACCAGACGAACGGTAGCTTTGTCACCAGCGCTTGCTTCTGTCGATCCGTTCCTGGTGGCGTGCCGTGCAATAATGCTGACATCACTACCTTAGCGCACTTGCTAATGCTTTTGACAACAGCCGTTCTGATTTTAAACAGAGATATTGTTAAGGCAAATATATTTTAAAATAATTTGTGTTTATGTACCTATCCATGGACATAAAGAAAAAGAAGGTCGTAACGCACCTAAGACAAGAGTTAGGCACCGTTTTTATGTGTTCGTGAGTGCGTTAAAAGTGACCGGATGCAAATATTTTACCACATATTTTTTGGAAATAGGCATGACGTCATGATTGGAAATAAGTTGACATATAGCTAATCGCCTTGACCTAAATAATAATTACTTATATTTTTGCATAATTTTAGAAAAACGTATGAATATAAGTAATCTATGGTAAATAAAACAAAAAGTCCTCTGTCTTTTATTTTACAGAAATCTGTCACTGTAGCAAAAGTTCATTATATGTATTTGGGTGATATGGTTTTAGTATGTACCAAAAAATAAATTTATTAAGTTACGTTTATTAATTTTCAACCAAAGCCCCAAACTAACCTTCTTCCTGTTTCTCATAAAATTTACGAGATCTCATTATTTTATAACTGACGATACCCTTACATCCTAATAACATAACATCCTAATGAACTTCATGAATATTACATGTTTTATATTCATAAAAATTTCAGACAGAAACCCCTATATTTTGGGTATCGAGTAAATTTATTATTTGGCAACACACGGACTTCAATTGAAAGATTTCAAAACAAAATGTCAAATCTTGTACTTCAAAGACTGGGAATAATAATACAAAAACACCAATTTTTTACATGTGACTTGTTATCCTATGGATTTTAAAATTTTAGTCACGTTATTTTTGCAATATTTAACAACACAAATCGGCATTTTTAGAATACATTTCATATATTTTCACTACAAATTCTAACGTTGTCACTCTGCTGTCTAAGGCAAAATGTCATATCGGTACATTTGGAGTTAATATGTGTGCGTTAGTCGTGTAACGACACAAATCGGCGGATTTTAGGGCGCTTAAATGGTTATATGATAGGGGTCCGTCCTTCTTTGTCTCTATGTCCATGTCCCTATCATTTTTTTTTATAGTCTACACATAATGGAGACGTTATTATTAAAGCAGATTGCAAATCTTTTTGAACGTCTGCATCAAGGACGTTAAATATTTCTAACGTCCTTGGTCTGTATATATATCAAAATCGGATACGAATGCTATTTATATTAATTATCTACATACCTACAAGCATATCCGCGTAACTATAATTTCTAATTTTTAGATTTTATGACCATACTAGCTGTGCCCGCGACTTCGTTTGCGTGCGGTTGTAGCGCTTTGTAGAAATTGATAAGATGAAAAAGCGCCATCTAGCGGTTTCTTGAAGAATTAATGGTATTTATGCCCTAAGTTCATTCAAACGACGATAACTTTTTTTAATGAACTGATTTTGATGAAACAAACTTTAAATCCTTTTCTGAGTTAAAACAAAGCAATTGGTGAAAGTTTTAAGTAAATCGGTTCAGCACTTTCGGAGATAAGCTTGAGTATTCATTCAAATGACGATAACTTTTTTTTTATGAACTTATATTAATTATTATATTTTATCCATATTATATTATAAATGTGAAAGTGCGTTTGTCCTTCGTCTTCACGTCAAAAAGGGCTAAAGAGACTTATGCTGATTTTTTTTCTATTTTTTCTGTTCCCCCCCACTCCCTCCAATTTGAGTTGAGCGAAGCCGCGTGCAAAAGCTAGTATATAATGAGTACTTTTGTTTCCTATTGACGTGTTTGTTTATCACATCATGGGAAGATTTTTCCCATGATGTAAAAAATGAAAATACAAATGTCATTTTATTTGACACATAATTATCCAAAGAGCAACGAACATGTAGTACTTATCCATTGGTCGGACGAAGTCGTTTAAATAAAAATCTGTGATTAGAATGTTTAAACTATTTTGAGGCAACACTGAAATGAAATGACATTTACATGATGACATGACAATATGAAATGACATGCATGACAAGTGCCAAATCGTCACATCAGAATTTATCAGAATCGAACTTTAATCATTTTGATCAGGGAAATTATTGAAAGATTTTTACAAATTTATATTTTTAAATAATCAGAGTAATAAAATGTACTCCGTATTAACTAGAGGCAATGCTATATTGACCTATACTTTAAGTGTATTGGCATGTTTAACGTTCTTGTGCTTTTTGTCCACGTTAACAGTAGACTACAGAACCACGGCACAAATGAATACAGTAAAAGTAGTCGTGTAAGTTTATATTTAATCGCTTTATAATGTTCTCTATTTTTTTTATTTAATTTATCAACTGAAATTATACCCTTTCAGCAAAAATGTACCAGATTATGGAGCATCAAGGGAAAGGAATGATCTCGGATTCCTTACATTCGATCTAAAGACTGATCTGTCCCAGCTCTTCAACTGGAACGTTAAACAATTATTCCTGTACCTTACTGCCGAATATATAACCCCCAACAATGAACTAAATCAAGTGGTACTGTGGGATAAAATCATCCTTAGAGGTGAAAATGCTGTCCTAGATTTTAAGAACATGAACACAAAGTACTACTTCTGGGATGATGGCAATGGTTTAAAGTAAGTACCAATATAATAACTATTTTATATGTAAACCGAGCTTAAGGGTAATTAGAAGTTAGGACCAAATTGTATTCTAAATTAAACATTGATTTGTTTTAGACATACATATTTACATCCATCTCTGTGACTGTTGGTTATCAAATAAGTTGTTTAAGCAATTTACCTACAGTTACAGCTTCTATTTCTGTTATTAGACATTGATAATATTGAAAATTTAATAGAAAGTATGGTAAAACAGCAGAACTTATAGAGATTTTAATAATGCAAATTGATGAAATACTTACATATTTTAAAACTTTTGTTGATCCTTTCTTATTCCATAAATAATTTGTCATTTGTGACACATAATAAAAGCATATTATGAAAGCCAATAATCTCATTATAAAATATTCAGAACATTGTGATGCTATACAAATTATTTATGTTTTCCAGAGCTCACAACAATGTGACACTTACTCTCTCATGGAATATCATCCCGAATGCGGGTCTGCTGCCCAACATCGAAGCCATTGGTCAGCACTCCTTCAAGTTCCCTACAGAGTATACTCAAACTAGAGTATGATCCAAGACACTCTTGTCAATAAGTATACTTACTTTGTAAGAATGTGTGTAAGGTGGTAAGAATGAAAAATTAAAATGTCTATTTGAAATTGACTTTCATTGCATCATTAAATACATTTTAAGCTGCACCAATAAAATAACTTGAGTTTAACCTTACAACTATTTTGTTTTATTATGGGTAATTTAAGTTTTAGAGTAAAATAGGTTTTAGAATAAATAAAAGAGGATACATTTATATGTACTGTATATATTTTTATCAATTACATTTTAAACATACATCATTTGCTACTTGTGTCATTCTACAGCAGAAAAAAACAACTTATTGAATAATTCTTATCATCGCTTTTTATAAAAACTAATCTCAACAGTCCTATGTAGATAAAAAAAAATTGTGAATTCTAGGTACATGAGCAGAACAATGTTTTGTCCTAAAATAATTGGATAAACCAATCCAATTATATGATTACTTCATTCAATTATCACCACTAAACTAAGTGAATTTTATGAAGAAAATATTATAAGCTAAGAACTATTTTACTTAAATCTTGATGTCATGAAGAAAATAATTGTAATACTTTTTACTTGGAGATTTAGACATATATACTTTATTTTTTTCAGAAGACATGCAATTTATTACTACATGTAGCATGTGATTTTGAAACATTACACACTTAGAGTGCCTTGTAATGTTTTATTATAATATAAATGCATCACATACACACTAAGGTAGCAATTGATCTAATTATCTGATTACTACAACAAATTTAGAAGACTCCACACAAGCACTATTAATATGCACTGAGGTAATTATCTTCTCCGTAAATACAAATTACAATACTAAAAAATTAAGCTAAATACAATAAGATTCCAACATTGTTTAAATTTGAATTCAGAACTTCAATGTTTTCATTGATTGCTTCAATTTCAATATCCCTAATGTGATGAACTATAACTTAATAATTTTTATTTGTGCATGTTTTACGCATTCTCTAAATTATTTATTGTTTTATATGTGTAGGTCACACGACCACAATATTTAAATCTAAAAGAAATAATTAAAAATATATCCTAATTCCAGAATAAAAATTCAAATATTAAAAATCAAATTAAAGATAATTATAGAAATGATATTTTTTTTTTAAATCTGATGTTCTGCTGTAATCTAACAAAATTTTCCCTTTTTCAGTATTTTTTAATAAAAATTATAGTAGTAATTTGATTATAAACGTGCCGAATACTTGCACTCAATGTGTTTGGCATTTTCTGTGTCATTTTCAGTGCCAAACAAGACAAGGACGGTATTCTGAAATAGTTCCTAACACGCCGAACGATTATTAATAAACTTTTTAACAATATATAACTTACATTTAACTGTGGTATATTGCTTGCACGCCCTTGGCATGTATATGTTTAAGAAATTCTACAAAATTTTTCTACATGTCTCTATCATACATCAACATTGTATCTAACATTCAAAGCTGATCCCCTAGTAGCATACAAATTTTCATAAGTTAATACAGCATACTTCTTCCATTATTAGCACTTTTGATCTGAATGAATTAATGTGAATATTTATTATTAACTATGATCTGTTTACTAATCTACACGTTAACCAACAATAGATAATGCATTGAATATTAACGTGACTATTAAATAAAAGCGTTGTTGTATTGTACATTGACTAGTACTTCGTGTGTTGGTGGCGAAACTAAAGTGGAACTATAATACACAACAATTTTTTGTTTAGTTTAATTATTCTATAACAGGTAAGTTACGGGTCCCAGGACTCTGTTGCGAAATAACAGTAATTAGAATTTAACCTAAAAAATTCAATAATCTAAAATTCTAGGATACATTGTCATGTGTATTAAATGTAAAATAGTCGTGAGAAAGTGTCGTTAGATATAATTTATTATTGAAGTAAAGATGATTCATAAGCATATGAGAGAAGTGAAAACAATTTATGTGATAGAATTATGATAAAAGCAATTTCTCGTTATAAATCTATTATAAATTTATTATAAGTAAACTGGTAATTTTAAAATGTATCTTTTTATGAAAGTATAGAATTATAGCATTAAAAAAAAGCATAGCTTTTATAACTTAACATCAACACTTAAGATCACAGTTTCTGCCACTTAAAGCAGTTTGTTCTCACTGCAATGACATTATAAGAATGATGTTTTAATGTAATTACATTTTATATTACATAAAATTATATATAATATGAAATAATTCAATAAATACATACATCAATTTTTGTAATGTTTTAACATCAAATTCATGTATGATAATATGATCGTATTATTTGCTGTATGATGTTCATGCTCCATTGCAGTGTTTCACTATATGATATTCATACTCCAGTGAAATATTAAAGAATATCTGTCAAAAGACCAACATCCAAAATCTCTAGTTAACATACAAAGTGGTATATCAGAACACACGCTGCCTTTACATGTGAGGCGGAGTTGAAACTTTCAAATCTGCCTTGAAAGTAGGAAGGAGGTGGACTCTGTATAAAATAATTACATATATGTAGATGTAACACTTGCAGATGTAAACGGCAGATCATATTCCACTTCAATGCATATTATAACATGTTTTCATAAAGATGCTTGTGGTGGTACAGCTTTTGCCACATGGAGTACTAATTCACAAAATGCGCCCAATCTTAGCATTTATTTATACTTTGAGTAAGATTGCATAATAAGCATTGATATTTTAAACTGCCAACTGAATAATGCAAATGATCTGTATATAGCAATTACAGCTGGCACACAGTGCTGAGAGTGAGAGTGCTGACGGCACTAGCATTGTGGAATCTTCTTCCATACATTTTTTATTGACTTCTCAAATTCTTACACATCAGATGACAGCACCAACATCAGGGCATATTCCAATACTTGTCATATGGTACAACACCATCATTAATATATGACAATCAACAACCGTTTCATTTAACAAAGGATTGATGTGCCCATAACCAGAGGTTTGTATTTAATTGATCACATTATAATGATTTGTATGCAATCTAAACTACACAACATCGTGACAATCAAGTGAAATTGTTTAAATTTCACACAAATTTGAGTTTACATTAACACAGTCACTTAGGATTTATTTCACATTAAGCACGCAGAGAAATGAAATACATTTTAAGTGCTCACATCTTATAGCATGTTCATTAAAGTCCTCATTACGGTGGTTGGTTATGTGTGGGGCGGCTAGCACGCAGGACGCTCGAAGCAGCGTCACGCAGAGGAGAGCGGTGGTCCGTCCGTCTGCACGTCCTTATCCTGCATCGGCGGCGCCCACACGCGATCCGACCCGTACTGCCTCGACAGGTCCAGCATCTCCCGCAGACCCTGCAAGTTTATTGATTGCACCATCATCTATCTACCCTAATACCAATCTATGTGGAGTTGGTACAGCAAGTCAGCTTTTTAAAAAAATGAGGACAAAACTTTTTCATATGTACCTTGTTTTCTGTAATAAGCCTTTGGTAGAGTTCTTCTGCTTTTCGGGAATCCCCATTTTCATCCATATTCACCGCCTTGTACATAACACTGGTCATTTCATTAATCCTTTCAGCTTGTTGGCGAATTAACTGAAACATCAACAGAATTAAATTATTTCCTGTTATATACTGAATTCCTGTACAGTGAATTCCAAATAAACCCTTTACTGTTTATTAGCATAATTTTTCCTAGACATAGCAATACAAACAGACACATACAAACAGACATAAGAGGATGAGATAGACATTACAGCATGAGTATTAAAGTTCAATATGCAGAAGAAAAGTACTTAAATGTTTTATTGAGATACTTATCTAACATTATTAGTAAAGTAATAAAATAACTTATACAACAAAGTGAAAGTATGAATATATACATAATGTAATAGCATGTAAATTAACATCTGCTTTTGCTTTCTTATAATGATGAAGTATATTACATTCACAAGGAAAGCAATGTCATTCTGAAGTCTTGTTCCTTTAGTCTGAGTGCAAGTGTTGTGAAATTAGTATTAGTGGTGTAAGTGCGAGACTTGTGTTATGGGATAATACTAACTCAACGATAGTATATTTTATAATAAATACACATATAAATAAACATCTAAAACCCAGGCCAATCAGAAAAAGGCCATTTCCAATCATGACCTGACCAGGGTTCGAACTTGAAAGCTCTAGAGTAGTGGCCAGATACATTAACCGCTACACCATGAAGGTCATCAGAAAAGAAAAAACCTATTAAATCTCTAAAATAAAGGATTCTTGTTTTCACAATTAGAGTGATTTCTAGATTTCTCTGTCTGTCTGTTTAATAAAAAAAAATATTATGAAAATAAATGTACATAATCCATACCTCTTGTTGTTTCTCATTGATAGCAGCTGTAAAGTCTATCCGTGATTCCCATATCCTTTTCTCTGTGTGCTGTCGATATTTTGACATTATTAGCTCAAGGGCACGTCTGTGATCTTCAAGAGCAGCTCTTAGTTCGCCATTTTCTCTCTGAACATCTCTCATAAGCCGAGACTCTCTTTCTATACTGGCTATCAAAGCCCCTCTTGGTCTTTCTCGAGATGCTTCATTTAGAGTGTCCACTTCCTCTTTATACTAAAAAAAAGTTAAATATTATTGAATACAGCTTGAACATTTGTGTTTCAACATTTTCAGGTGCGTCATTGTACAGTACATGGAAGTAAAATTTTATCTCTCATATTTACCATATATAAATCTACAAAAACTAATTATTACTTTTATTATTTGCCAAAATTTCGCCGAAAGCATTAATTCTACACACTAAACTATACTTTTAATATTAAACAATTAAATTAAAAATTATAAACCCCCAACACAATATAACAAACCACTTTTATCGCCGCTCTTTGCGTCAGGGGTTAAAACATAGCTAAGAACGCTCTCGATAAATTACCTTTCTAAAAAAAGGATTATCCAAATCAGTTCACCCGTTTGAAAGCTATGATGCCAAACAGAAAAACACATACAGACTTCGAACTTATAACACGGTTATTTGTCGGTTATTACGGTTAAAAAAACATTTCATAGAAACCAATGTAACATAAACAAACTGAAGCCCCCAGAGGCTTTTACCTTCGTTGCACCAAGTATTTCTACCAAAAGACAAGTGTTGAAATTACCTGTTTCATGGTATGGATTTGTCGATAAGCTGTTTGAGTTTCAGTTAAAAGAGTATCCGCTTCGGTTTCTCGATCTTTGAGGCGGCCTGCAAGTCTTTTTGCGTCCAAAATAATTTGTTGAATGGTCAGTGACATCTGAAAGAAGTAGCAATATAGAAAATCCGAAAATCTACAAAAACAACACGTTTCTTATGTTTTGCACACAAACCCTGTAATCCACACAAAATAACAAGATGTATTGCGTATCATTTAAATAAGTTTCACAATAAATTATACAAAACACGAATATTGAGAGCCAGAACGACGCACATCAGCTGTTCGTGATGAGAGATCAGCGGCCATTAGCTTTCATTCGAACGATGCGTACGAAACCTTTCTAAAGACGAATGAGTTCGAAAATCTATATTTTACTCACCCTTCACATCACATTTTCTGAATAATCTGACAGAGATAGCAATCAATCTTATGTTTATTTCATTTAGTCACATAATAGTGCATGACCTTGATTACCAATAACACAAACACACACGTAAGCAATTACTTCTATAAGCTTTTGTGAAACCAAGAAAGTTATACAAATTAAAGGAATAACATATGAAGTAAAATACCTTGATTTATTTCGTATTTTAGAATGTTATTCTGTGAACATTTTGCATTTCATAATCTATCCACCTATAATGGATAAAGAAAAAGTTAAACGTTAGTTGTCTATGCTATAGTGGACGCTTTTTCCCGCATTTTTTTTAAATTATTTTAGTTATCATGATCAACCATCAACCATGGAAGTATTATGATCAACCAAGATCAATGTAGTGTTTATTACTTCAGTGATCAGTGTCTTCTTATATATCCTTTCAATTTTCATTATTATATTCTATTTTTAAACTCTACCTGTCCTACTATTAATTTTACACATAGCACCATACCATTCCTTAACGATTTCTTTAAACTCAAAAATTTCGTGCGAACAACATGGACATAATGAAAAAGAATGACGGACCCCTACCTTATAACCATTTAAGCACCCTAAAGTCCGCCGATCTGTGTCGTTACACGACTTACGCCATGGACATAATAGAACAGTTGCTAGTTTTATATTCATACTAGCTTTTTCCTGCGACTACGTTCGCGGCCTATAATTCCCGATCCCGTGGGATTTTTTAATATTTTTAATAATCCCTTCTTAACAAGTACCTACATCCTAAAAGGAACTCCCATGAAACATTTAATTTATAGTTGTGCAACCCGTAATATACCCGTAAATCCAATTAATGCTTTTTTTATGAAAGAGGGAGGCAAACGAGCAGGCATGTGTGATGAACTTGATTATTTTTACTAAACCACCAAATCAAATCGTGTCATCATTCAAAACTGACGAAGTTGCATACAAACTTGCAACGCTATTTCACCCCCACAGTAATGCAATTTTCAAAATCCAATTAAAAAATTATTATTTTTTTAATTTTTTTAAATTTAAATTTGCGATTAGTAAATAATGTGTCCAACATTAAGATGACAAAATTTCATACAAACTTGTAACCCCTATTATGCCCTTATTTCGTCCCCTCAGGAATGGAATTTCCAAAAATCATTTCTTAGCTTATACCTTCCTGTCAAATGTTATCTATATTGGCATAATAGTTTCCAAGATTTCTTGATGAGTGAGTTTCGCTTTTATCAGTAGTTTTCAGTTTGAATATTTTTGATTTGTAAATAAATATCGGGGTAAAGTTTAAAAAATTAGCCTAGTGCGAAATCTAATTGTATCTACTTCCGTGCCAAGGATTCTGTAATTTATGTAAGTAGTATAAAACAACATATTTTGTTACATTATTTATTTTATACATATGTACTTAATTACACTTAAATAACCCAGCTGACAAAATATCTATTTACAATTTTGATCAAAGGTGCAAGAGGAACTTCATCTAAACGTAATCCAAATTCACTATTTCTATCCAAAATGACTAGTCTGGCTTGCATGTGCCAATTATTTAAAAAAAACTAGTCCTTAATCTAAAACTTTCCGAAACCAAGTTCATAGAGGTAGGTTGATTCCCTTCGCCTCGTAACACTAGCTACATTTTTTCAATTTCTTTATTTTTGATACACACATGTGTTTTCATTTGTTTCCTCTTTGCTGTAATTTAACTTTTATTGTAGTCAACTAGCGTGCATACCATAAACTGTTAAAATTGCACAAAAAATATAATAAAAGGCCTTTCTGATTGAGATCATGGAGACCATTCATGATTTCTGATTTGCCTTAGTTGCTAATCAATCGCCCACTTAGTTTGTTCTCAGAATATTTGCTTTCAGCTACCATTACGCAATATTGGAGTGTTAGTCACGTAAATGGCGTTATTAAAGGTTGTGCTTTGAAAGGAATTCCCTTATAATATCATTGACTTTAGTAGGCTCTTCTTGTTGCATGAAGTGGGCGCAGCCATCAACGACTACTGACTCCATATGTTCGTAGACTTGTTTCATGTATTCCAATGGACGTGGGCCAATGGCTACGTCTTTAGCAGCTTGTGCGACTAGCATGGGCACGTTGTCAGTAAAACGCTTCTGCGGTCCAATGTCAAATTTATAGTTAGCTCGGTAGTAGTTGATAGGAGGAGTGAAGGCGACTGTAAAAAATAAAATAAATACATTTTTATCTATACATATAATAAAATTGTAACTGAGCTATGTCTGTACATGGAAGATATTTAAGAATAAAATATATAGGGGCTCTTTATAGGGACTATAGAAGCCAAATCTATTATTTTTAGAATTTTTGTCTGTCTGTATGTTTGT
>JADGIL010002721.1:0-19973 GCA_020352625.1 Cactoblastis cactorum
TGTAAATCGTCCACTCTTCCATATAAACAAGCGATGTTTCTGCGGACTTGACGTCATAGGCAACCGCCATGACACCTGAGCGTGTTATAGCGCGAAATTAAAATTTTATAGAAAAAAATGTTATATTTTGTTACTTACACTTTGTTTTTCGATGAAATAATAATATTTTCGAGATAAGTAGACGTCCTTAAATATTATTCAAGAGGATTTCAAAATTTGTCATCATGCCTATTCTGAATGTAAATTCTAAATGTTAGATCCATTATCTTGCGACAGTAGGACGTTTACCTTGTAATAAGTGATGAAAATTTTGAATATATTCTTGTTATACAATTAGTTTTCAAATTGTAATATATGCCTTTTGACAATAAAGTGTGGTAGTAGTTTCGAACAAAAATGAGTATCTCATATTGAAATCATAAAATAAAAAATCAAATAATATTTAATCCTCCCGGACCGGCTCACTGTAAGACAAAAGTATTTGGTATCATAGGAGTAGAGTCCGGCAGAGACCAAGCTTTATATAATTGCGCTGTGATATATGTTATGTTTCGTAGAAAAAGGAGACTGTACAACTTTTTAATCGAACAGACTAATGTTCAATAAGAACTGATGCATAGCTGACGAAACACCTGTGGTGCAATCTGCCTACGCTACAATATAAATGAGTTAGTATTTACAATTGCACATAATATACAACGTCTGACATGACACTGTCGCACGTTCAGGTCCCGCTACACACGATTTTTTTTGTGTTCTAGGTTTTTTTTTCTTATAAAATACGCGATTAACCATATAATATTTTGTTGTATAGTGAATATAAAATACAAGAAAATCATAAAAAATAAAAGATATACCAAAAACAGATGCTACGTTTTCCTCTAATAATATTTTTCAAATGCTTATATGAGGATTACAATTATGCTATTTAAAAGCTTGACCTATACATCATCTCTACTTTTTTTAGTATCAGCATGCAGTCTTGTCGCAGATTGCCAACAAAATCTCAAATGCGACTCGTTTTGTATTCCAATTTCACCAGCAAATAGAATGTCTGAGTTGTGACCATCTTGGAATATGTCCGTCAACTATTTGTCTGGTACTGCTGTCCAATAAAATCATTGGAATATTTTAAAGAATAAATTATGATAAAAATGCTTAAAGATTTAGATTCATTGAATTTGAGTAAAGAAGTAAACAGATTTTTTAAATTACGTGATTACTAAGAAAATTATTCATACATAAAAATTTTAAGTTTATAAAAGGAATACTAATAAAATCTAAGCGATTTGAAAACGGAAGTCGCTTAATGGAATAAAACAAAAATATGACCTTTTGTTTATAGTCACTATTAAAAAATTACACTTATTTGCGACGCATCTTAATTTTTAGCCGACTTCAAAAGGGGATTCTTAATTCAGCCGGTATGTTTTTGTTTTTAAATTCGAGTAAGTTTCTCATCTGATTTTATAAAATATTGCTCAATTGTAAAAGTTTTTTCAGCAAGCTTCAGTATCATATTATGTTAGTTCTTCCGTGGTTCTTCTCTGGTAAAGTGTACGTAAATCCGACAACAACAAAATGTAATTCCATAGCATGCACTGAAAGTGGTCTTACTCATTCAAGAAGGAAATAAAAGGTAATCGTAGATATATAAATGGTAAAAGCTGGCCAGTGAACCCATGGCGTGGTCCGCGCGTAACTACTATTGTCAATATCTCAGATTTTAAGCGGCGTATAAAAAGAAACCAAAGCTATATTTTAAGTTTGTTTACAATATAATTGAAAACCGCATCAAATTTTATCCAATTGATTTTGCGTGATGCTCGTAAAAATATAAAGACAGACGAAAAATCTTTGGATTATATTTGCCCCTAAAAAGAACCCACATTTTTCATTACTTAATACTTATCTTCTATGTACAGACATAGCTCGGTTGCAGATTTATTATATGTATAGAATATACTAGCGGCCGTGCTGCGGTTTTACTCGCGTGATATGTGATAAGTTTATGTTACTCCAAAATTTTTAGTCTAATTTAATCAAAATTTGTAGAAAGTATATCCCATTAAATCTTACAGACTATTATTATTATTATTCTATCAAGTAAAGGTTTCTATATTTTTCCGACGGGAGCTATTTTTAAAATAAGTGGAAAAAATTGTAGTGCACTGAAATCACAAATAAGTTACGGGCGAACGACTTCTTAGCAAATGGCTAGCTAATGGATTCTTGTCAGAAAACAGGGAAATAATGATCTTTTTTTTCAATTTTACATTTAAAATAAGAACTTCGAAGTATTCATTGAATGGTAAATATGTAAAATCCCAAATAAATGCACCGATTTTTTAAGATTAATTTCATCTGGATCACTAATTTCTCAAATGTAAAATATTGCGAATTTTGTAGGCTGTTGCTACAATTACAAATGATTTTTTTTTTAACTACTTGGATCTTTTATGCTTAGAATACATGTAAGTAGTAATATAATATTATGTAGGTAAGGTTAGGTCAATAATGATAAATAAGTTGTTTGTGGAGAGATATAAACATATTATTATTTATTTATTTTTATTTGGTCAGGTAATTAATTATATCCTTCAATTACAAACTTTCATTAGTTTTAATTACATCAAACTAGCAACCCGCTCCAGCTTCGCACTGGTTTAAAAATCTTCCTTGTAAATCACCCTATCCATTAAAAAAACCCCCATCAAAATTCGTTGCGTAGTTTGAAAGATACATACACTTCATTAAAAAAAGCATACAAAGGGAGAGACAGCGGGAAACGATTTTGTTTTAAACTATGTGGTGATTATATGTTCGCATATCCATTCCTTTTTAATAATGTTGTTTCTATTAAAAATAAGTGTCAATTTTATCTAGTAGATACATTACGGAATAATATAACTTGTTTATGTAACTTTACATGGCAATATCGAACCGGCGCCACTTTGCCATTAGCTAAGTGTAAGTAAATACAATATTATCTTAAGTTTCCATTGTGACTGTCAATTTCAATAAAATAAACATGTTTGGGGACAAAGAGAAGGCGTGGTGACGTCATAGCGATCCTGACGTCAGAGTCTGCGTACATGTGGGTCAAGAGAACGCCCGGGTACAGCCAGCTGAATATAGGTCAACTTACAGCTCTAAAAATACGCTGCACTGGCTTCCCGGCTATTCGCCAGCCTTCGACATTTCTCTAACACGGCCACAGATAAAACCACTATAAAAACGACCTACAATCAAAGCCTACAATAAAGATTTTTTATCTACACTTAACGTGTGACAAGTTTTATTGAATCCAAATACTTACGTTCCTTTTTTTTTTGTTTGAAGGATATTTTATGGCGCAGATAGGATCAGTTTTCGGACGATATTTAAAAAAAATAAGAATGAGCTAAAGGGTTTCACTGGAATAAATTGTAATTGGAAAATGGATAAAACCATCTGGGGTTTAATGGAATGAACTCCAGATTACCAATTCTAAATGCGTAATCTGAGAAATAATTAACAATTGGGCAGATAATTACTGTCATAGCTTTTATGATAAGATAATCAAAAAAATTTGGATCTTTAACAAAGAAAATTATGTTTATACCTTATTAGTTTTATTCTATTCTCGGTTTAGTATTAAGAATAATAAAATAAGATTATTATTATCAATATAACACATTGATTAAGTACTTATCTATACACAAACTAATTATAGAAAGGACTACATATATTAGAAATATTTATTCGTTTTTAGTTCAGCCTGAAGAAATATCCCATATATTTCTTCAGGCCTAAGTTTTTTTTTTAAGTATATATAATCATATTTTAGACAATAACACTTATATTAAAAGATGATAGTAACCCTATTAGTGCTAAAGCTTAGAAGTTTTAACAAACAAGCTTCTTAAGCTTACGTCGAGTTACGCTTTAATTGAGTTAAGCACTTACTTAATTATGCTAGTGCACAATTTACTTTGAGTTGGCGAGTTCATTGACTAAACTACTTAACATCAAAGTGATGCAGTTAAAAACAAGAGCTTGTTATTTTTATTAAAATAGTTTTGTACATTTTGTAAATAATTTGTTTTAAGATTAAAATAAGTTTTGTTTTTAAGTTTATACATATCAATGCAAAATTCAAATTATTAACGATTAATTAAGTATATCTAAACTAAATATAAAGTAAACCTATATAACTTCAAAATTAAAAAGACCTAAAGAAGCCAAATCTCTGCCATCGAAAGGCATTCCATTTTTGAATGACCAGAGACCAGGCTCAGTCTATATTTTAAAAAAAATTGAAATTTTGTTGAACGATCATGAAAGTAGGTAGTTGCTTAAAAAATCTGTGCAAGATGTCCATTTCGTTGGACGTTAAAATATAGCCTATAGTACTTTTGAATAGTGTAGTTTTCAGATTGTGAAAGAATTTTCATGATGGGTCCAGTATTTCTGTAGATTATCCCTTACAAACAAACAAAGTTGCAAACTTTACTTCTTTATAATATTAGTATAGATTACAGTAAATGTCTGTAGTATAGAATTATTACAAGAACATGATTCATGTCAAAAGGAAGATAGATGAGGCTGGCAAAAAATTAATGTCTAGGTAAGTATATTTATTCTGTCTTTGATGACTGAAATCGTTAAGAAACAGAAAACAAATATGCCATGCAAAAGAAAATGATATGTACCTAGGTACATGTCTGCCCTGTTATTAACAATCTACAATCATTAATATTTAAGTACTTATCATGAGTATGAAAATATTCTAAAAATATCACCTACTAGCTTTTGCTTTGGGCTTCGTTCACGTCAGATTCCGGTGGAGGCTAAGGGGGGTGGCGAATAGAGACAAAGAGGCTACTTTTTAGATACTACTAAGATACATCGTCCTTAGATACGTCGCTACTTTCCACACCTTTAACCATCTCCAAATAAAAAATCAGACTAATCCGTTGTTAAAGACGGACAAACAAATACATTTTACCATTAATAATATTAGTATGGATAATTAGATAGGCAAAACTTGGAACAAGAAAATATTTATAGGTGATAAAGAGCTCAGTAATTTTGTGCCAATGATAAATCATTTTTAATGCGTAACGCCACTGAGTCGGCTAAAAGCACCATTAGTATCTAAAGCCACTTTGGTAAATGGAAAGGAAAGCAGTTTTTATAAATATGTATAACCACGACCATAGACATAAATATAAATAGAAAACATTTTTTTCACTTTATTTTGACATCAAACAGTCAATACATAGTAAATAAGTAACTGAAAATGCTGTCTGGAGAGATGCTTTTTATGCGTAGATGGCTGGCGACGAATAAAAATGCTGCATCACACTACAGTGGAGTAATGGGTTATGTTATAAACATGTGTTATCTTGTGTCTATTTGTTTGTAACCTTGTGATAATTTGTTATATCGGTAGTATTTTTTTTATTACTCTTGGTATCGCTGGGGTAATATTGCTGAGTTGGGTAAGCAAATAAAAACAATTGAAAAAAAAGCACTATGAGGCTTACTTTCGGAAAATAGTTCTCGCTTCTCGCTGTAGTTTTTTTTTTATGAATAGGGAGGCAAACGAGCAGGTGGCTCACGTAATGTTAAGTGATCACCGCCACCCATAGACACCCGGGGGTCACAGAACCGTTGTCGGCCGAAAAATCCTAAAGGGAACATGTTTAAAGTCTATTTAGATATCAGATCTAAGAAATTTAGGCAGGGGTGTAGCGTTAAAAATGTATAGTAATGGGGATAATTGCTTCTACAGCCAATTCGGTTTTGCCTTAATTAAATATTGATGGTACTAACACTGGGATAATCTCCAGAATTTCAACGAATATAGCTGTAGGCCACTTGTTCCTGCTTAGCTCTGAGGTAGAACTAAAACATTTGTATTTAAGCTATTATTTATTTTAAATGTTAAATTTTGTTCATTTTTAAACAAAACCTCATTGCTTTTTAAGAATTCACCCCATGTAATTAATTTAAACTTCTGATAATTGGCATTGTACTTTGCATACCTTCGACAGGACATTACGCGATTTTGTCGAAAAAAAATTTTGTAGCTTGATTTTATAATACTGATTACTTTTCTTTAAATTAATTCATAGCTTGTTGTAGACCAGCTTTTGGAAAAAAAATAATTTTACGTAGGTAATCAATTAAGTACATCTTCATCATTTTCCTTCATTGCTGGCATATAGGGAGAATATAGGCAGATATATAAAATTAAAATTTTAGAGGACCCAATATAACAAAACACACGTCAAACTTTACCCCCTCATTGCGTCGGGGGTTAAAACTGCTGAACCCTCGATTAAGTTACCTTTTCTAGCAAAAAATTAATTATCCAAATCGGTTCATCCATTTTGGGAGCTATGATCCCACAGACAGAATGACACACACGTCAAACTTATAACACTCCTCTTTTTGCACAGGCGGTTAAAAAAACATCCAACATGAATTCCAGAGAACTTGTACCTATTACAGCTTTATACCAAGTCATTACTTATCAGCCACGACCTACAAAACTTGTAAATTCAATATCAAAGTTAAGATCCGGCTGACTTTAGTTGCGGAGGTCCTTCAGACCCCTTACTTAGCATACGTGTGGGTGAATATTAAACAGTGTAAATCCCTCGAGATTAAAATTAGACTCTGCGGCCACGTCTACACCCAAACGCTATCAGAAACTTATGCTTTTAGCCGAATTGATCTTATTTAAATTCTGAAGTTAATAAATTATTACTCTAGAATTAATAGTTCTATGTTCAATGCATTATTTGGCCAATTTATAGACAAAAAAATATTACATAATAGCAGTGCTGTATGTAGATTTTAATAAATTAAAACTAAACAAAATTAAGAAATAAAAGACATTCATTAAAAACAATATTTAATACAATTATTTTATTTTACAACTTAATTAGAACTTAAAATATCTATCGTAATGCAATTGCTGCTAAATAAGAGGTTTCAGATCTTTTCGTCAGTCAAATATGAATAATCTATTAACACAGATGTATATCTGAACGTGTCAATTGAAAATCACTTGTCAAATTACCGGATTCCGCTTCAAACATAACATCATTAATTAGTTTCTCCGCCAAAATCCTTTGTCGGTCGTCCAAATGTCGCAATTTCGCTGCAATGGACTTGCAATAATTGCCGTGTCGGTCCGAATCACTGCTTTTAAATCGTTTTATATACTTATCTACTAACTTTATAAAGTTTTCTGATACAGATTCATCTAATTTTCTTTTAGTACCACTTTTACTACTTGATTGTAATAACTCGTTGTTATCGAGATCACTCTCCTGAAAAAATGACTGTTATGAAATATTTATGTAGACCTACATGGTATAAAAAAAAGTCGCTGTACTATCTCTATGTATGTTGAAATCTTTAAAACTATGCAACGAATTTTGATGCGGCTTTTTTTGCGGATTTTTCATAGATAGGGAGATTCACAAGGAAGATTTTTAAACTACTGCGGACTTTTAATAAAAATATAAACATGCAGAATAAATATATGCATATATTTTAAATAGTTGCCAGGCGGGATAAACAAATCTACGAGACATCGTTGTATCTACCAATTTGTCCCACTTGCAGTTATTTAAAATATATAGGCATAGTGTATTGCATACGATTTAACTAAATTGTAAAGTTTGTTTTCCCCTTTTTAGTCAGTCATTAGTATTTGCAGTTGGGTTGTTTTTTTTTTTTTAATAATTATACTTATTTTGACTTTTTAGTGTGTAATAAAGCCTAAAGAAAACAGCAAGATATGTATATATTTAGAATCTCTATTGATATCCCATTCGATGGGTTTGGAGGGAAAAAAATTTTCATCCTCACTTTATGACGTCATAAATTAGCCATTTTGCATTTTATATATTTTTTATGTACCCAGTGTCACTTGCACTGTCATGACGAATCCAATGATACCTAATATGTTTAAATCATTAAAACGGTAGGCCCTAGGAGAGAACATAAAAATCTACATATGAACATACATACATACGCCCGAAAAAAATAACCCTCCTTCTGCCGCAGTTGGGTAAAAATAGTATCAACAACAGAATAATTAATAATGCCTTCTCAATAGGTAAAAGAATCTAACTTTAGGTATATTTCAGAATCATAAAAATCTCGTACAAAAATGTAAATAATATATTCCGTTTCTGACTCCAGATTAGATCTGTTTAGGTCCGGTCCACTATGTATGACTATAAATATTTATAATACTTTGCCTGACGACATACGAAATGAACAAAAACATAGCATATTTACAAAAAAATTGAAATATTTATTGACAAATAAATGCTATTATTCATTAGACGAATTTTTATATGATAAAGAAATATCTGACTTTACTAATTTTAATTTATTTATTTGGTAGGAAAATTTGGGTTTGGTTTTTTTGGCAACAATCCATTTTTTTTTGTTTGCCTCCGCCTACCGTTCCACATTTTTTTTCTCTGTTTGCTAATACCCGACAGGATTCATATTGTGCCTACTAAGTTACTCTTATTGTAGTTATAACTTTTTGTATGTACATTATGAAACACAATAAATAAATGAAATTAAATAAAAAATGTTTCTTATTGACCACAGGAATACTTAGCTATCGATTTGTATATGTATCTAATTAATAATACAACTGCTTTTATGAGCTACAAGTTGTTGTAGCCAGCATATTATATTATATTTTTAGTTGAGTATATTTTGCTGAATTCAATTAGTATAAATGTAAAGGAACAAATATAAGGATCCTCAAAACAACTTCTTTATGACTTTATTATTACAATTATATATATATACAAAAATATACTTGCCGATTCCAAGTATTCTTCCCTAGGCGGACTTTCATTTACATTGATAGATGGCACTTTTTCTTCTGATAAGTCTTTATTACCATTTTCTTGAGACATACCTTCATCTCTATCTGACTCATTGTCATTTGGATTATGTAGGACGCCTTCATCCAAAAACTCAAGTAAAGGGTAATACCACAGAGATGGTTCATATACTTGTTCATCGTAAATCAAAGAATTTAGTACTTTCTTTCTAGTATTTCTGTAGCTCACCCTGAAGTTATTTATCTTTTTCTGGACATAAGCATGGTCAGCATTCGGCTCCACTGTTTGAACCACGGCTAGTAATTTGTCTTTAGCGGCTTGTCTTTCCTTTCTAAAACAATTTTTATTTGGTGATTGGTGGAAAATTGTCAAACAATTCGGCAATGTAAAAATTATAAAATATGGTTCATTAATTAATAAAAAGTATTAGAAAAATATATAGGAATACTTTGTTTCAATGATTTCATGTAAACATTGATTATAAGGTTTCATTTAAATAAATTGAATATATTGATTAAGTAAGTAGTTATTTCAATAATTTCTTCATAATTTGTTTATGCATAAGATTATGCACTAAGTCAGTATTTAAGAGAGGTAGCCTTATGTTGGTCTTAAAGGCTCGATCTCTAAAATATTAATATTTTTATATGTCAAAAGAAAAATATATATGTTTCAATATAACCTATTGAAATATTAAATATTTTAAAGTACTAGTAGGCTAATTATTTCATTAATTTAAAGATTTCTATACACTAAAGAAAATTTTATTAAAAGCATATACATTTATACACTTTTTACTCAAAGACCAAATTCTAAACACACTTGATAACACACATTCACGAATTATTTATATGAAAGTCCCCAGTTGTTCAAATAAACAAAATGGAGTTATTTTAAAAGATATACTTAAATAACAGCAAATTTTATAATACTTACTTAGAAGTATAATCCTTATGTGTTAAATCCCACAGACACCGATTATTTCGATATGTTTTAAAGAATGCTATCAACATTTGGCGATACTGATTAGTATTTTCAGCCATTTTGTAATAATGTGACACTAGGGGTGAGCGTTGAATGAACGAACCGTTTTTCGATTGTTTTGTTGAACGGATGAACTAACAGTTCATGCGCAAACTGACAGCAAAAACTGCTCCTGATTCCTTGATTCCAATCTACGCACAAAAATACTGCGAGCTGCTTGCAGCGGCATTTCCGGATCAATACGACATCGGAACCTTCAAGAAATTCAAGAAAAGAGCGTATAAATCCGTTAAAGGCCGGCAGCGCTCCTGTGACCCCCCGGGTGTTGCATTACTTAACATCACGAGACCCGCCTGCTCGTTTGCCTCCTTCTGTCATACAAAAATAAAATAACTTTCGTAATAAACATTACATTTTATTTATTACTAGCTAACGCCCGCGACTTCGTCAGACCAATGGATACTCGATGTTATATCCCTCGCGAACTGTACATTTTTCCGGGATAAAAAGTAGCCTATCTTTTATTCTAGGTCATAGACCATCGCTGTGCCAAACATCCAGATCTGTTCGGTAATTTTTGTATGATGCGCGTACAAACATACAGACAAAAATTCTAAAAACAATTTTATATTATATATACATATTTATATATATCTTTTTTCAACATCCAAGCGGTTGAAAAAGGCTGAAAAAAAGAAGAATACGTTTTGTAAGTAACTAGTTTTTGCCAGCGGTTTCGCCTGCGTAGACTATTCGTTGTGCATTGTCTGTCAGTCAGTCAATAGCGGAAGAGTTTTATATATGTACATATATATATAGATGATAAGTACCGAATTTTTGGATGTCCTCCGTAATGTTCCTCATAATGATCACCTCTCTCGTTAGTAGGCCATTTGAAGGTCCTGGATTTGTTCACAGATGTTTGTCAGTTCTGTGAGTAGGTAGTGAATTAATTTATGTTTTTGCTGATCTGACCATAAGTATTATATGGGCCGTTGAGCGTTGCTCATTTATTCAATAATGTAGGCCCATTGTTACAAAATAGTAGCAATCTGGGTCGAACTGGGACGCCCTAGATAGATGAATTGTGAATCCTTGACCCCATTCGTTGAGATCTTTAATATTAATAATCTTTAATTAAATAATCCGGGCCAATACGACATAGGAACCTTCAAGAAAAGGGCGTATAAATCTCTTAAAGGCCGGAACGCTTCTAGGACCCCCCGGGTGCGGCAGGTGTCTATGGGCGTGATCACTTAACATCACGTGGCCCGCCAGCTCGTTTGCCTCTCTCTTTCATAAAAAAAATATTTTTAAATTAATAGAATTACGGGAACTTCTGTTTCATTTGTATAAATGTAATAGGAATTTTTTAATAGGTTAAAAGTTCAAAAAACAATAAAAATAATCAGCCAAGTGCAAGTCGAACTCGCGCATGAAGGGTTCCGTAATATTATCTGTACAAAATTTGCTCGATAGCTATTGATAACGGCGAATAGCCGTAGCTATTGAAAACCGCGATAAAATCCGTTAAATTTGTTCATTTCATTTCAAGGCCAATAGCAGTTTTTTAATATTATAAAATGATACCCCATAAAATATACGACTAGAAGTGTGAATTAAAAGCATTACTTATCTAATCAACTCGAGCAACTAAGGAAATTAAAAATATAACCTTAATTACAGGGTTCACTTCATAAGCCGATAAGAGCCTTATCTTTTCCTTCAGCTCACCGTAAATTCTACGAAATTATCCGGTAACCTGAGCTTAAGTAGGTCAAGTTCGATTTAATTATGTTGGGTAACAACACTGTTATTATTATAGATATTTTAGGTTTTTCCACGTCATTTTTTTGTTTTGCTGGTACGTAAGAAACTTTTAAAAAAATAATAATAATTTAAGCACTTAATTTATTTATAGAACTTATGAAAATGTAATTGGAAAATGCGACTTCAAAATAAATAAATATAAAGGAACAACAAATAATATAGATTATGAAGGCATAGTCTTGGTTTTAGACAATGTTTTGCTTAGAGCTCTCGCTGATGTTCTATACTATAGTATTGTTCTAAAATAGAATGTTTACGACCTCCGTGATCTTGTTAACATGTCCGCTACTCAGGAGGTCTCGGGTTCGACCCCGGTCAAGACATGAGGTAATTTCTTTTTTTTGATTGTCCTGTGTCTTCGATGTTTATTTACTTATATAGGTATTTGTTATGAAATAAGTATAGTTTCGTCGAGTTAGTATCCCATAACACCGGTCTTGAACTTACTATGGGGCTAACTCAGTCTGTGTGATTTGGCCCTATTTACATATTTATTATTATTCATTAGAAAAAAATGCCAATCGCTAAAACTACGAGAAAGATTTAACAATTTCATCGATTTGTGTAGTAATCGTAACGTTTAGATACATATATAAATGAAGGTTATGTAGTAAGTATATCTTAATCAATTTAGATAGGGCATAATAAATGTTTTCTAAACGACTGATTAACACTTAAAACAGCTGATTAAATATTTATTCGTATTAACTACACTTTAACCCTAGATTATGATATTTGTTGTTGTTGTTGCGTTGTTTGATTATCCGTTTAGTTAAATCACTTGATTAGATCAAGTCAGTGAACTCGGACCTAAGTCTTTAAGCCCTTTTAAACATTTGCCTTTATGCGAACAATACAGGTCAAACCACACATAATCCAACTTATTAGGGACAACTAAACTTTGAGGATTAACTTAGGTATTTAAAAATAAGTGTTAACCCATACTAATTAATATATACATAATTATTGTCAGTTTAGTTATGAATTTTTTTTACATAGATGTTGGTACAAAAAAATATCTTGTTTGTTTTTTCCTTGGTTTTGTGAAATTAAGCAATTGAGCACATAATTTAAAAAATAAAAAATATACCTTATTACTATTAATTTTTATTTCTTTTTTATTATTCCGACATCGTTTTTCATTACGCATATCAGATTGAAACTAATATTTCAAGTCCAAAGTTCCTGCACTTCTAAGACAGATCCATACCCAATCGAGCCAGTTTGAAATCCGCCGTCAAATTACCAGCTTCTGCTTCAAGCATGATGTCATTAATCAGTTTCTCCGCCAAAAAGCTCTGCATGTCGTCCAAATGTCTCAACTTAGCAGCTATAGACTTGCAAAATATGTCATGACGGTCCCCATCCTCATCTTTTAAGCGCTTTATAAACGTATGTAACAACTTTTCCGCATTGGTCGTCGAAAATTCATCACATTTCCTTTTAGATCCCGTATTTCCACTCGTCTGCAGAAGCATTTTCTATAAAAGCAGTCAATCAATCAATCAAAATCATCAACAGTGATTAGAGAGTACTTTGTTTCTTGGCGTACAATATAAATTATTACAATATACATAACATATACAGATTCACAATATAAATAATAAGAAACAGTTTGACATTTCTATTCATGTAGATTTATCCTTAACAGGAATGTAATCAGAGTCCAAAGTCAGTATAAATTTACCAAACTGTTGATTTTCTTTTACAGGTAGCTAAGATTTAGTTAAAGTCTATAATTTATCTTATAGAAAATAATAATAAAAAATTTTAATGGCAAGATGATACCTCGCTTCCTTGTAGTTAATATAATTTATTACAATAAAATAAAAAAAAAAAACAAATTAACACGCTTATTTGAGTATTTACTCGTATTCTCGTGCCGACTTCCATTGCCGGGTTTCGCCAATCATGGCGCTCGGCGAGGTAGGGGAAGTGACAGTGACAGCTACCCGTGGCTAGGCCGTGTTATAACTTACTATTTTACAGAGCAACACTATTAGTTTTATTTACACTCATTATAAAACAACAATCATGTCATGGACATCATAACAACAATTTGGTAAATTTATATTAGCTATAACTTATATTAACAAACTTATAAATAGCCTCTATATATTTTTCTTAAATAACTCTTATGTATAGACATAGCTTAGTTACAATTTTATTATATGTAATAGATTTGTAACAAAATAGCTTCCTAACACAAAATGGTACTATTTCAGTGATTTTATTGGATCCAATGAACAGATTAACATAAACTTTTGTCAGGCTTCACCGCCAACAATAAATCAATACACCTTACCGATTTCGAGTATTCTTCATTTAGGTCGCATTCATTAGAATTTACAAAAGCAACTTCATCATAACCCCGCGAATCTTCATCAATACCTTGAGCCACTTCCTCATCACTGTCTGATTCAATTTCATTTTGATTTTCCGAATTGCCTTCGTTGTTCAAAAACTCTAGAAGATGATAATACCATAGAGTTGGTTTGTATACATTTTCCTCTTTGTTCATTAAGGAGTCTTGGACTTTTTTCCTTGTCCTCCAGTAGCGAGTTCGCAAGGAAAGTAGCTTCTTTACAACGTCAGATCGGTTTGCTGACGGCTCTAGTAATCTGACTATTGCTAGTAATTTATCCTGAGCCGCTTCTCTTGCGGGCCTAAAACATGTTTTTATAATTGATAACTAACATTTCATTTGATTTATTTATTATTTAAGCCATGTCTTATGATATACATAATAAAACAAATAAATAATAAATATATAGGGACAAATCACGCTATTTAAATAATTTTGTGGTGTATTGTGTACTATATACTTTCTACTAATATTATTCATGCAAAATTATTATAACGTAAAAATAAAGTCTGTAATGTTTCAATATCACATCTAAACTATTAAATTGACTTTGAATATTTTGGTGCCTATTAATGGCTTGAAATGGAATTAAAAAACTACTTAAAATACTTAACTTTCGTAAAAAATGGTTGAAATATTTAAAAAACCGAACAAATGAATTTTCGCCTTAAAACAAATTATTTTATTTTATATTACGTATTACATACTAGCGACTTCGTCCGACGGTTACCTACTATAAATTATATCCCTCGGGAACCGTACATTTTTCCGGGGAAAGTAGCCTATCTTTTAATCTAGATCCATCTCAGTGTCAAATTTCACCCAGATCTGTTCCGTAGTTTTTGTGTGATGCGCTACATACATACAGACAGACAAAAATTCTAAAAAAAATCGTTTTGGCTTCTATAGGTCCTATAAAGAGTCCTTGTATATGTTTTTCTTAAATATCTCCCATGTACAGACATAGCTCAGTTACAATTTTACTTTATATGTATAGATTATGAATGTAACGTTTTATTATGATTAATTATTAAAAAAGAAAAACCACTAAACTTTATTTTTTGAAAAATTAAACCACATTCCACATGTAAATGTGGAAGTATGGTTTAATTTTTCATAAAAATAAGTGTAATTAAAACAAGAAATGTTCAATGTAACAGACACATTTCATCCATTCGGCAAACAATTTAATTACATTCCCCATTTCATTTAATAGGATAGGAAAAAAACATATTAAACAATAAATGTAAGTACGTACTGCGTAACGTTATAGGCATCTATTTACAAATTTATCGATATTGTATTACAAACGTCACGAAGACGTAAATACATAACTTATTTCCCATCACTATCTATCTGTCATACACTCATCCATTATATTACGTTTCGGCCATGCAAAATTTCCTGCTCATCTAAAGAAAATCAAAATTATGAGTTCAGACAGCTGTGAATACTGCAACACTGACGTCGGTACTTTAGAACATTTATTTCTACAGTGCCCAGCATTTATACTGCCAAGATTATTGTTGATAGATGGCTTACTGAAGATTTACAAATCAACTAATAACATTCCCTGCCTTTTGCCATCTATCTTACAGAATATCAATGCATATAAAGATGTTTATAAATATATAATATGCACGTTAAATGATATTTAAATTCATTCAGAGTATTATAAAAGGAAAAGAACGACAAGTTTACCTTTTTTAGTACAAAGGCTGCAGAATAATTAGAAGATTGGCTAGTAAGGTCCAGAGCCGTAAAAGAGAAAAAAAAAAAAAAACACTCATCCATTTATCTATCTATAACACATTTGCCTACGATGTGTTATAAGCAACTTGTAGAGTACGCATGCTCTTGTATACTCTATGCTGGTCTCACAGATCACCCCCAATGCAGGTGTTCCGTAGACAGAGAAAACTAAAAGAAATGCTTAGTCTTTGAGTTGTTCAAACAACGAAAAAATATGGCGTATTATAACAATAAAAATACTAAAAACATCTGGATACATACTTAGAATGATAAGATTTATGTGACGTATCCCAAAGGCACGGTTCTTTTCGATATGCCTTCAATAATTTTGTCACCATCTCTTTATATGTAATGATATTTCCAGCCATTTTGATTTGATGAAAAGAGAAATACACCAAACGTCTGCTCAGGCCGGTCTCACGGCCGAACTAACAAGTAGCGCGACCAATAGTACGACACCTCGATCTGCATGACGCCTATCAGTCTGCCTCTTTCATATCACATATGAATGACAGAGAAGATACATTAAAATTTGTTTTGTGGAATGTTCGCATTTGATATTATAGTAAGGAAAGTTCTATTTGATGTGTTTACTTATCACAGTAGTATCCCCCGACGGTAAAATAAGATAGGTGTTATAAGTTTGACGTGTGTATGATGTTGTGTGTCTTTCTGTCTGTGGTTTCATAGCTTTTTTTTAATAGAGACTTGAGTGCGTTTGACCTCAGTCTCACCTGATGGAAAGCGACGATAAAGTCTAAGGTGGAGCACGCAAACTCAAGTAATGCTTTTTCACCATCTATTCACCCTTGCCTTAAAAATTCCCATATTATATGAACTAAATCCCCAAACGGATGAACCGACTTGGATAATTTTTTATTGATAGAAATGTGACTTAATCGAATATTTTCTAAGCTATGTTTTCTAACCCCAGACGCAAAAAGAGGGGTAAGTTTTACATGTGTTTTGTTATATTTTGTCGGGGGTATTTTAAATTTAATTACTTGTTAATGTGTCGTAGTATCGCAGCGCTTAAATCAAATATTTTTGATTATTTGTACTATAGACTTGTCTATCAGAAAAAGTCGGTTGACGAATTTACTCGTAACAATTTATAGTGAGCTATGATAGACATTGTATATTATTTTTATTTATCTAACTCTTTATCTGTTGTTATTTTTTAGATACATGTGATTCTGTAGGTATGCATTTATTTCAGATCATTTTAATTGTTTATTATACATTACTTATTATATTTTACATTCTTTCTGTATTTTAACAAATCAAATCATTCGTAATATGATAATCCTTTGTTTTAATTAGATACGTGTACCAGATGATATTTATTGTCAATTATGTACCTATTTAATATAAGAAAAGAAATTCGTCAACTACCTACATACTTAATACACAAATATTTAATATATTGTGACATAATAAAGTCTCCATATGAAGTAAATACTCATTATGATCAAAGACGACGAGAAACATGAAAGTGATCTGGCCCTCATACAAAGTTTGTATTGTATCGCGTATCATAAAGACAGCTTACTGGATAAAATTGGAAACAGACATGTAGGGGCGGCACTCAAGGTTATTGATAGGATTTATTAAGTATTCTATCTACATAATGCAAGAAAAAAATAACTATATGGCAAAATACATTAATTTTCGTGTTCTGTTGATAGTAATACTAAAATAGATTTTATTGCTTCATAAGTATACATTTGAATGTGCAACATAAAAATTCAACAATCGTTAACAATAGGTAGGTACTAACATATATGTGAGATTCTTCGAATACATGACTCCAGATTATGAATTTATCAAGACGTGCATAATGGTAAATTACCTGCATACGCCCGAAAAACAAAAAGGTAACGTGTAACAATATAATTTGAAATTAATTATAACAAGAATTTTTTTTTTCATTGTATTCGATTCCACAGATAACTAACTTTGTTCGTAAGTCGGTGAAAAAGAAAAGTTTTAGATTCAAACGACAACCCTGACGAACTTTTGCAATAACAGTTAGGTAACGCTATACAAAATAAGGGTACTGGGACTTATGAGATGCGAATCTTATGATTAAATCGTGTTTTTGAGACAAGTTTCGTTGAACATTTTTTATTTTAAGGTACTGGTCGTTAAGAGAAGAAAATATTAAAATGAATATTTTTGAAATTAGAATCTTCCTGTTATATCGAGTTAAAAAAGATTGTCATTTAAGAAAGCGTGCAAACGAGAAGAGTAACTTAACTGAAATAATTGTTAATTTTACCCTACATTGTTTATGTTTTATTTTATTGTAATTACAATTTTATTTATTTTTCATGTCTAATATGGTTATCAAGTTTCTCCGAAATAGTTAAACCCATTATACTCAATATATGGTAAGTACATATGTATTTATCGAGTAATTATTATATTCTCTATATAATTAAATTATGTATTCTTAGACACAGTATATAGCAGTATACACATATTTATTAATCTCTCACTAAAGGAACGGGTTTGTTGAATTAGGACAAATTAACATATTTCAACAATACCTATTGTTGGCTTACCTACCAACAATTAATATTAATTATCTCTATATTTAAAAATCTAGAAATATGAATTTATTCATTTTTTTATATAATATTTTGATAAAAACTAAAAATACTTCAAATGATGGATGATTATTTACTTATAGTAAATTTGATGAATAACTATAAAAAGAAAAGTTGAAGAATACATTTGTAATATATCAAATAAATCATTTTTTTTAAGAAAATGTAGGCAAGCAACTATAATACCTATACTTCGATCGCCAATAAGGAAATCGTAGCCTATTTATTTACCGGCAAACAGTAGGGTAATAAAAGAGACAGCCTCCGCGTTTATTGTAATGTTTATTGCTGCTATATATCTCCTGCTGTTTTCTTGTGCCCTGGTCATTGTTATCGAAATGCTCGAGACAATAGCGTTTATTTATTAAGTAATAAAGCGAATTATTTTTCGTAAATTATTTTCATGAACCTGTCTCGTCAAGTTATGGAAGTTTTAAATACGTCTTAGTAAATATTATTTTTTTATTGGCAGAAATAACTATCAGAACATATGCTCAGCTAACTTTGTGTTATCTTGGTCTTTATTTATTTGATTGCGTCCAAGAATACGTCCTGTTTCTTGCAAAGCAGGCGAGCCAAGACTCTTGAGATTTGCAAGGTACGCTTACCCATCGTATATTAGACGGAACTCCCATTTTTTGCCTTTGCCTTTGATTGACTTTTACTGACTAAAAAATTGGCGAAATGAAGCCTTCAATTTACAATAAAGAACTAGACTCACAGTCTCGAACAAAATCAAACAAAATATCGTCCTTATTGCAATAAATAAACTACTATGTTTATTTGCATAGCAAAGTTTCATTTACAGAATCGTGTATTAAAAAAACAAGTCTTAACACCACCACTACATGCAAGTTGAAACCATGTCAAACTAACGAGACTAGGAGTCTTTTTTACATTACGTTTTTATCGTGATTAAGAGTCAATTTTTTTAAACGTACCTACGTCAATGCAGCTAACACATTGTAGTACTTGCGTTTATTTCACTCTTACTACAGTATGGAAGAAAACCTGTGTGAATTATATATTTTTTACTAGATATTTGATTGTAACATCGCCTAAAAAGAACAATTTAAACAATGAATTTCAAAATTATCAGCATAATAACAAACCACTAGTCCGACGAAATTGGTTCATAAATATTAAAGAGTGTTTAGCTTGATAATGCGAGCAAAAGCAAAAGCTATGTAAATCTCTTAAAATTTCTGTGGGCTATCACCAAATTTGAGACATTATTTTTTTACTGAAAGAAAATTAAGATCGGTCTGACACTTTAAAAGATTATTAGACACATAATTATGAATTTATTATTAAACACATATTTATTAATTCATTTAAACCAAACGTAGGTAGCTTTTTCGATATGGATGAAAATCAGTTTCATTTCTTTTATTTTTATTATAAATATTTGTATACAAAATAGGTACAGGAGCCCTGTGCTAAGCCAAAGCTTGTCTTATAGGAACTCCATCCTTAAAATTGATGTTATATAATTATTAAAATATAACTTAAAACTAGGTCTCATGTAGTGTCGGCGGGTTTAATTAGTCAATT
>JADGIL010002723.1:0-10223 GCA_020352625.1 Cactoblastis cactorum
GTAAATCGTCCAATCTTCCATATAAACAAGCGTTGTTTATGCGGACTTGACGTCATAGGCAACCGCCATGACACCTGAGCGTGTTTTAGCGCGAAATTAAAATTTTATAGAAAAAAATGTTATATTTTGTTACTTACACTTTGTTTTTCGATGAAATAATAATATTTTCGAGATAAGTAGACGTCCTTAAATATTATTCAAGAGGATTTCAAAATTTGTCATCATGCCTATTATTGCGAAAATAAATTAACTGATTCAACGATACAAAAGTGCTAGAACTTTTTGTATTTGAATGAAAAATCACTGACTTTCACTTTTTCTATTTGTAATTAATTTGGTATATAGTGTGAATTACTTAATTAGGATCTTTTGGCAAATTTCTTAAGTTCTCGCTACTGTAAGTGGTCTCAGGTTTGGTCTCCAAACAGGTTATGGAATTTTTTTTTGAAAACTTTTTGTGATTAGTCAGGGTCATATATTTATTATTGAATGTAGTGTCATTAAGTAAGTATTTGGACGAACTATGAACGAGGCCTGCTGTACCATCAGTGGTGCTTGGCTTGCTAAAGAGCTTGCCTGGCTCGAGAGACAATCGACCTTGAAGTCCGAATGCAAAAAGTTCCCACCTATAGGCCTATTGGCGGAAAATTGTCCTCGCGAGAAAGTAAAATTCATTGAACGTAATGACAATGATGACTGTGGGATGATGTCACCTCCACCAGACCACCTGTCTCGTTTTCCTTATTCTATTGTTTATGGGCGCGATGAAGTCGTCCTTGTCCTTCACAAAGGATCGTTGTGGAAAAAATGCGACCTGAACAGTTTACACAGTTCTCACAGAGCATTTGTTCATAACTTCTTTTTTGTTATCTGATGAAATGTGACTTCTGTGTGGTAATCGGAAGGAAAAAATTATATAATTTCATTGATATATGTATAATTAAATAATTTTCCTTTTCTTCCGTTTCAGCGTAGCGTTTAAGTATCTACATACATTTATGAGATTAGTCATTTCACGACTAGAATTACCCATTGACGAGTCGCCTACAGGTAATTAAGAATAACTTCTATAAAACATTTATTTATTTAATTCCGACCGTTTCTATCTCCAACACACATAGCCTACAGCGCTACACGTATCGTGTTGTTTTGTTGTATTTTTTTTTTATTTGACTTCCAAATTAAGTCATGAAAGAGTACATTTGAATGTGCCAACTATGTACCTACTTATAGAGACTAGATACCGCTATTCAAACTCCATTATAAATAAATATTTTCGAAAATTGTTTTCGATATTCGAGTGAATGCACCACAATGATGCGGCAGACATAACTATGGACATTGGCAAAAACCATTCTCCAAGTCGATCTGACAATGGAAACATTACGCCATAAGTGCCTATAACTCGCCATATGCGGCTTCATATATTTACACAGAGGCCATCCGAGAAACACGTCTTATTCCTATTCCTGTGTCCCGGATTCCCCGACCACAATGCAGCATTTTGATGTCGATGGCTCAATACAACCGAAACAATTAGCTTTTGGCAATTGGCAATTGGATTGACCACAATTAACTTCTTTTAAAAGCTTCTCTAAAACTCGTTTCGTAATAAATAATAGAAAAATATTCCAATGAATATTATATATTCAACTAACTTTTCGCCCGCGGCTTTGCCCGCGTAGAATTTGATTATATCGCGCTTTTTAATGAATGTGTTTTTTCGATAGTGCTTTTTCGGTGTGGAATTTCCAAAACTCCTCTCTTACGTGTAGTGCTTCCCTACACTCCCCAAGAAACATACATTTCAAATTTCATCTTGCATTCAGTAGTTTTGGCTGTGCCTTGTCTGTCAGTCAGTATTTAACGAAAGAGTTTTACATATACAGATAATAAAGTGTATCGTATTTTTTACGAGCTGTGTAAAAAATTAAAAATAAAACCTAATTCATGTTTTGTGTAAGTTTGGTAGGGGTTGTAAGTTTGACTGCCTCCGTGGTCCAGTGGTCAAGGCATGTGTCATGTGATTAGGAAGTTGTGGGTTCGAATGCTACTGCTGCAGGTAAGTTTGTTTAAAAAGTTTTTTCTAGTCTGGTTGGATATTGCGCCTTGAATCACTTGATTATCCGTAATAAAAGGTGATTTCGTGCTTCGGAAAGCACGTTAAGCGATGGCTCCCGAACGCCATCTGGCGTTTGTTTAAACTTATGCTAGGATTGCTTCTGGTTTACCCTTGAGGTTGCAGAAGTTAGGCGGTAACTAGTCGCTCTGTGTAAAAACCAGTAACCCCACCAAACCTAGATTAGGTAGCGGACCTCGGGCTCTGACGCGTTACTGCTGTGGATGCTACCGAGATAGCACTCGGATAAGTAGGTAGGAGTTGTAAGTTTATTTGTGAAGTTACTGAAAATTTCTTTGTTTTGTTGACTACTATTCCCCATAGTGTTTGGAATTTATACATATCTCTATTCCCGGAGCGCCGGGTATTCAAGATTCGCCACATCCCTATCTGTTTATTTATAGCGATATATTACTTCCTCCTGGTTTGTCTATGGTTGGAAGTTGTCACGCGACGTTTTCCTGTTCAAGAAAAAACAAATTGCCTAGACGATGCTGATGGCCTCTATGGCGCATTGGTTAATTAATTTCCTGTGTCTGTACAAGGGAAACGGGTTCGTTCTCTGGTTATGTCAGGATGGGAAATAAACATTAACTTAAAAGTTAAACAAACTGATAAAAAAAATTAAGGATCAGGGCAGAAATAGACTAGAATTGTTATAAAGGCGGCTTTTATGTGAATTGTTCATAGACAATAGGTATAAAAAATAAAATAGAATGACTATTATATGTATAAATGTTTTAATATTTATCTATATTATGATTCAGACAATGGATGGAATCTTATCTTTATTATCAATTGTCGATAAGTTGATAAAGGCTTGGCAATAACTGCTCACTGGAATGTTACAAATATCATTGGCATTACTAAGTTACTCGATATTTAATATACATCTACATACTCGCTTTTGTTTGTAAGGGTTAATCTTCGGAAATACTAAACCGATCATGAAAATTATTTCACAATCAGAAAGCTACACTATTCAGGAGTGCTATAGGCTATATTTTAACGCCCAACGTAGTGGGCACGAGTCGGCTAGTAGTATATATAATGAAGCTGGCAAACTTGGTGGGAAATGGTCACCGCAGCTTATGGACGGCTGCAACACCAGCAGTGTCACAAGCGCGATGCCGACCCGTGATGAAATCCACTTAAATCTTACTTAAATCCACTGTTTGGAGGACTCTATTTTGGGACCTAGGTATATGTAAAGTTCTGTTTTTGATATTCCCGCCAACTCATATCCTGGTTATTATAAATAGTAGCCACCGCAGCCAGTTGTCCTTAATAGGGTTTAATTGTAGTGTACTTTATACTTATCCTATTATATGAATATCAAATACTGCACTATTTTGAATGCATGTTCAAATAAGCATTTGACCATTTTTTTACTATTTAATGTGTGTAATAGAAATAAAAATAAAACAATATATTTTTAAACTGGAAGTAACTACTCTATTTCATCGTAGGACATACATATTTAATAGAGTTTTTAGAATTTTCAGTACTAAAGTAACTATAAGTAAAAGGACAAAAACCTACTTCATATTGTTCCGCAGCCAAATGGCAAAAACTGAACCTTATGGTTTTTTTATTGATAAGTCTATTATAAAGGAGTGGGCCAAAAAAGATAAAAAAAATTAAATTATGCAATTACGAGCGCAAAATTTAAGCTGCCTCCGATAAGCTATTTCCGTGCCAGCCTCGACACAGTTATGATGATGTGCTGAGAGTATATCAATGAGTGTTGAGATCTGTTCCAGTTAATTGCCTGAATATTATGGCGGGAGTTATTTGAAAACGTCTGCGGGGGACCTTGGGCCAGTTGTTAATAATATTTTTATTTCATACAAGCTTTATCTCGCGGCTTCGCTTCACCTACCCTTTTTTAATTGCAATAGAATAATAAATAAATAATAATAAATATATAGGGACAAATCACACAAATTGAGTTAGCCCCAAACTAAGTTCGAGACTTGTATTATGGGATACTAACTCACCGATACTGTATTTTATAATAAATACATATGTATATAGATAAACATCCAAGACTCAGGCCAATCAGAAAAAGGTCATTTTCCATCATGACCTGACGGGATCGAACCCGGGACCTCCTGAGTATCGGTCAAGTCGTTAACCGTTACACAACGGACGTCGTCAAAATATTGTGAGTTCAATATATAAATAGTGTGAGTTTAATATAAAAACAGCTTTTCAATAACACTGAAATTTTTCCCTGCGATTTCAATTTAACAAGTCATTCTGTTTGCCTTTCATTTTCATAATATTAGTGTCTATTTGATTCTACATGTATATTAGAAAAATATTATATGGTTGAAACTCTTTAAAGCACTTCTAGATAGAATAGGTAGTAGAGATGCGCTTAATAGTCATTTCACCGGATAACGAATATTGTTTTACCGAAACGGATATTCGGCCGAATTATTCGGTATATTATTTGTTTTGTACGCTGCATGTACGTTACTCGTATGTGTCGCTGCTAATATTAGACTAAAGGTTTCAAAATAAACGTGGATTCGAAACTTTAATTGCTTATTCAACATGGAACTACGTATAATATAACTTTTTTCCTTTTATTTTGATACAGAAATATTCTATTATAATAATATATTCGGCATCAAACCGAATAATTTGCCTTTTGCCGAATACGAATAGTGAAAAAGATGCCGATTACCGAACGAATATTCAGCGCATCTCTTGGAGTAAGTATGCCTTAAGTAATGTCAGGCGGAATACTGTTGGTAATAATCATGTGGAAAATGCACACAATAACAGAAAACAAGTTATTGTGTATAATAACAGAGTACAATGTGATAACAGAAAACACGTAGTGTTTTTTTTAAATCAAATTTCAAAATTTATAATTATAATTTAGGCAATTAAAATGAACATGTTAATCTCATACATGATATTGTAGATGAAAGTTTTTGTGCAAATAGTAATACGTACATACATATGATCACGCATTTTCCCCATAGGGGTAGGCAGAGACTACATTATTTCACTGACAGTGGTCCTGACACACTTTCTTCGCTTCCTCCACATTCATCAATCTTTTCATACACCCTCGTAGGTTAAGGGCACTCCTGACCTGCCCTTAATAGTAATACTGAAATAATATCTCAATTTGTGGTAGAAAAAGCGGTGAAATTTGCACAGAAGTGAGACGTGAAATTAGGCTAAAAAAACACAATTACATTTTTTTTTTATTAATCGTTCTACTGATTTATAATACTAAAAAAGTCGGCTACAGCGAACTACCAGTTCTATCATAGTATCTCGGTGATTTTTCAACACATAGTACTAAGTCAGCGCTTCTCTACATGATTGCGATCTGCTATCATCATTACTGGACCTCTAACACCACGATACAGGAAAAGGGCCCTTGCTGCCCAGACATTGGAGCGGAATTGAAATCTCGTTCATATCACGTGACTAATGAACAATAACTGAGCATTAGCGGGGTCGACGCCCCGGCCAGCCGGGTCGCGGTGCCAAGAAATGTTATGAGGTATATGATGGAGTATCTTCCACATACACACTTGGTATATTTTTGACGTCAACAGTAAACTAATTGATACGAACTTCAGTACAGTAAAAAGCTCAAGGTAATCTTATGGCACGGTAGAAAATTCTACTAAAATTGTAAAGTTGAAAATTAGAACTGATTGAAAAAAAAATAGCTATAAACAAATTTTCATCAGCAAAACTATTTTTTTTTTGTTTACAAATATACAAATAATTATTTTGTACATAAGAATTTTGATAAGCAATTCGTATTCATCTTACATTATAGCAAAAAATACATATTACATGTGTAGAGGAAATAGTAGAGCGGGATCAAATCAAACAATGCGAGTAAAATTACTTGGTTAATAAGTAATGTATTTGAAGGCTTAAAAATATATAATTTCTACAATTTAACAGTACAAACCATAGACAACAGACTTAATGATTCATTTAACGATAGATTTGACAAGTGGGACCTACGAGGTGACCGTCACCGCCAGCCATCTGCTACTTACGCGCCACACCTGTTTGGCTGAACAAACAAAGAGCGCATTTCTTAGAAAAGTATTTTTAAAATTACAACAGACTCAAACACAGATCTCTACGAAAACATCTTCGTGATATTAAAAAGCTAGGTCCTGAGCTTTGTCCCCATCATGCCCCTTACGAAGATTAATTTGAGATCAAACGCTGTTAAAGAATTATATTTACATATGATCATTTTGATCTGGGTATTGTGGTACTTTTACTTATAGTATTTGAAATTTTACCTAGATAGGGTATCTGGAATTACATAATAGGCTTCTTTTTTAGGGTTCCGTACTCGAAGGGTAAAACGGGAACCCTTTACTGAGGCTTCGCTGTCAGTCTGTCATCAGGCTGTATCTCATGAACCGTGATAGTTAGACAGTTGAAATTTTCACAGATGATATATTTCTGTTGCCGCTTTAATAGAAAATACTAAAAATAAAATAAATATGGAAGGGGACTCCCATACAACAAACATGATTTTTTGCTCGTTTTCGCTCAATATTTGTTAAGGGCAACAGGTAAATACTCACAGAATAGTTGCCCGAGTCCCGAAATATAGATCAGTAGTTCCGCGCGGATGACGTCGCGGGCATAAGTCATATATAAAACAGGATACATTGAGCAATAGAAGAGGAAGCAGTCACGTGACACGTCAGCACGTACGTCAAGGAAACCACTGAGTCAGTGTTCTAAGTGCACGTATGATGTATGAGTTTGTGAAGTGTATGTGCCAAGACAATATTATCTGTAGATACAGACAGAAACACATAAATATTTATAAAATGTTATTACATCACAAGTAAAAGATATTGAACCTTCCGATCCTGATGTTAAAAAGTTAGGATGTTGGTAAAAAAAATTGACTTGTCTCAGATATATGTACTTAGAGCAAATATAACTCAAAAATAATGAAAAAAATAAAATAAATCAAAAAAAATAATAAAATGCGTTAAAATTTCCATTAATCTTTGAATAAAAGAAAAACGTAGAATGTGTCAGCTTCTTCTCTTCTCGCGCAGATTGTTAAACTCAATCTAGGGAAAGGGGGAAAAAAAGAGTTAATTATTACTCAGGCGGCTATAGGCTAGCAATCTACATCCATATGAATCTCCATTCCAACAATTAGTCCACCGCTTACCTAATTAAGTGTGGCTTTTGAGTCTCATGACTCTTGGCTCTGTCTAGCCCGTTAGGGATAAAGACGTGATACTTTATCTGTATTAAAATGCGAAGCAGTTCTCGTAGCTATATATCTAGAGTTGCTAATCAAAAACTGGTGCAGTTATATTTATTTATTTTTTATTTGAAAATAATTGAAGATTCCATTTGTTAAAGGTTTGCGGGCAAAAGCTAGAAGTTTCGTAGCATTAATAGAAGAAAAGCTTCGCGAACAATAGTGAGACCTTTAACAAAACGCCGATCAAAAAAGTAGGCCATGTCTTCGCGACCCCCTAATGTTAAAGAGCATCCTCACACATAAAAAAAACATCTATTAGTTATATAACTTACATACATACATAAATTCACGTTTTAATTCCTTAAAAAAAGTAAATCTTATTAGTAATGGAAGTTAGGATCAGAAATAGGACTGGATCCGTCGCCTTTTAGAATAATTTACAATTAAAGGCTTTCCTGATCAAAACAGTTAGTCCCTTGATTAACTTTTACATCCAGAGTGAGCCATGCAGTAGTTGGCACATTATGACTTTTAACCGACTTCAAAAAGGAGGTGGTTCTCATTTCGGCCAGTATTTTTTTATGTAAGTATGTATGTACTTTTACGACGACGTTTCTGGTCCGATTTACGTAGTTTATTTTTTCTTTGCTTCTATATCATCATGAGCAAGCGTTGTATAAAAAATATGCAAGAAATAATGGCAATTAAAACATTATCCATGAAACCAAGGTTGTTGGCTCAGTTGTGTGTCCGTATATCGTATCTTGTCATACATACTTGTACACAGAAAACGTGACCGTACCACCTTAATGTTGTCATAAAAATATCTAGTGACTTAACAAAACAAACGCCTTGTAGGACAGCTACTTATTTAAATTGTATAGTATTATTTAAATCAATCAAAACAATATTTTAAGAACATTATCACTGGGCTATCACTGGGCTACTTTACGCCAAGAAACGTGTAAAAGAAGGATTGGCTGAGAAATCGGGAAATTACCTTATCAGTTTATTGGTTTTCATTATCATTAGTAAAACCCAAACCAACCATTATGTGCATGTATTTGTTTTAAAATCGCTTATTTTATTAATCACAAATTCGTACCATAACATTTATGGACCTTTTAGGAAAGTAAAATCTCATAATTATTTTTCATGCGATGTCATATAAAAACTATTTCTATTTTTCGTAATGTTCACCTTTAACCTGCAAATATACAATACATATTTTCACGTATGACTTTCCTCAATCCCTTTTGGGCAAGGACGCAGGAAGCCGAGCGGAAATGGCGGCTTACGAACCACGTTTATTTCCGATCGAAGAAAGTGCTTATACATTCACGATGATAATATAAAGTGTACGTATTTCGTTGATGATGCAAACGAGAACTTTTGACTGATGTCTTGTTTTTACTCTGAACACTTACCTCATTGTATATTTTAAGCGATCTAAATGACTTTGCAGAGAATCTGGAGCGGAATGAAGAAAAGGAATTAACTAATAAAGATATTTTTTAATTTATTTATGGTCGTTAGATATTTTATGGTATTTTCAATTACTGACATTTAAATATATGTATATAATCAAACTATGTCCATGATCAATCGTATATATGTTTGCGTTCGTAAAATCCCCGATAAAAATGAAATTCATGACGCCATTTAATTTTAAATTGAATATAAACTGATTATAAAGTGGGACGATTTGATTATTCATATGATTAAAATGGTGAAATCTAAGACTGCTAAACCGTATACAGTAATTTGTAAATTATCTCAATTCTCTAAAGCTAAGGAGGTTTAAATTGTAAAACATAATTAGCTACAAAGTTAGATAGCATTAGTAGACCATAAAAGACAAATGTAGACGTGCGTCCTCTAGCAAAATGGCCGTGCGAGTGATACATCTACTTATGAGTCCAGGTGACCCGCAGAACTAGGTTATATCATATTATAATTCTGTACACGTGTCGCAATACTAAAACATCGTTGTCATTGACCCAAACATCATAGACACGTGTATATTTTTAGAGGTTCGTATTTTCGTGTGTTGATTCCACAAGATGGTGGCGAAGCGCTCATTGGAAGATCGAAAAGCAAATGCAGTTCTACCAGTACCTTTTTTGGTTATGATATATTGTCTGAATCATATTTTAATCATATTAGATACTAGCTAATGCCCGCGACTTCATCCGACCAATGGATACTATAATATTGTCAGCCCCTTGCTCGGTTACAAAAAGTTATATCCCTCGGGAACCGTACATTTTTCCGGGATAAAAACCTATCTTTTATTCTAGGCCATAGACCATCGCTGTGCCAAATTTTATCCAGAACTGTTCGGTAGTTTTTATGTGATACGCGTACAAACATACAGGCAGCAGACAAAAATTCAAAAAACAATCGTTTTGGCTTATATAGGTCATATAAAGAGCCCCTATATATATATATATATATGTTTTTCTTTAATATCTCATATCTGAAGACATAGCTCAGTTACAATTTTATTATATGTATAGATGTAAAAGTGTGTTGTTTGTTTGTCCGTCTTTCACGTCAGAACGGAACAACGGATTAGTGTGATTTTCAATGTGGAAATAATTAAAGGGCTGGAGAGTAACATAGGCTATTTTTTGTCTCTTTCTCTTACCCAAAATTATACGCGAGCGAAGCCGCGGGCAAAAGCCAGTAACAAATATAAATAACAAAGGTATTACGAGTCAGAAACTAGTTTCTTCCAAGTAGTGCAAAAACAAAAATCCAAAAGTATACACATTCCGGGACGAGCGAGAGTGAACAAAGGAACTTGTTCTATTTAACTTTAGTACACGCTACATTACAGACTCAGACCGGGTTTCTGATCAA